>JAWPHD010004750.1:0-179587 GCA_037043455.1 Cyrtodaria siliqua | reverse complement strand
TCATTCATGAAGTATGTTTAGTACTCTTCTATGCAATATTGTGTTTAAAAAGTATTTATATTTAAGGAATTTAGAACAATACATAGTAACTCTGACTACCGTTACATCAGACTACACTTATTTATTTATTTATACTTATCCTAATTCAATGAACTTTGTTTTGTTTTAGCCATATCGACACCGAAAACGTCTTTGCAGAAATACTATTTTTCAGACATTCAAGGGGCGATAACTCTGTCATGCATGATTGAATCTGATTTGGTTTCGAAAGGAATCGAGATCTCATGTATACGTATGTTGTGACCAACTTTCTTTGACATTTTCATTTTACAATTATTCCCTTTTGACACTTATAAAATTTAAACATTTCTATATAACTTCACTTTTTATCCCCAGTCGATTAGGTGGAGGGATATATAATTGACATTGTCCGTCTGTCCTTCACCATAACTCTGGTTAATGCCTCATCCGATTGCAATAA
This sequence comes from Cyrtodaria siliqua, assembly GCA_037043455.1. NCBI lineage: Eukaryota > Metazoa > Mollusca > Bivalvia > Adapedonta > Hiatellidae > Cyrtodaria > Cyrtodaria siliqua. The sequence continues at coordinate 179,106 of JAWPHD010004750.1, read as the reverse complement.
TATTTTGCACAAATGTTCATCACCTTAGTACGCAAACCCGTTTTTTTCGGAATCAATACTTTCTGAGTGGCACCGTCCATCAGCACTTTCAGTTCTTTGATTGTATAACCCAGCAATGGGTTCCCTGAATATATGGCCAATCTTCATCAAATACCACACATATGGGCATATATATATACATTTATTCTGCATTTACATTTGTTTCTGTATTTCATATAAAACCATTTAAGCATTTAAGATTAAATTATTTTCATAGAGAATTATATATTTTTTTATCGTTAAACTGTTATTTCTTCCTGCCTGAAGAGTGTCAATTACATGTTCAACATTTTTGTTTTGTGTTTAAGGTGGTGCAGAATTAAAATGCCATGACTTTTCCCTGATTTCTGCATTTTTTTTTAATTCTTTAATTCGCTGATTTGTTCATGCAGCGATTTTGTGTGTGGCCATTTCCCCATTTTTCCAGAGTCCGTGGCCACCCTGTTAAAGGGACACATGGCAATCTTGATACGTATAAAACTCCTGGGTCTCCCATTAGTTTTCCAACATCTTTTGCATATCAGTAATAATATGTGTTTGATTAGTTCAAAGTAAAATGTTTTAGCATATATTAGTAATTGTTGATTAAATGTATTTTGCATTATTAATATTGTTAAACCAAGGATTTGTCCATAAAATATGGACAAATCCTTGGTTAAACCTGTGGTCTCAATGTATCTCTTACCTCACTAATAGAAGCTTGCACTTTATATATAGCCACCAATGACACACAGTACTACATGTACCGATAGATCAAATTCTTACATCAGCCTAAAATAAAAATGATTAAAATAAGAAGTGCAACTGTTTTACTGTAAAGTTGCGCGCTCCACTTTCGAGGCCTTGTCTATTTATTGGGCAACTACGTTGAAAAAGGGGCATATTAATTCTGTTAAAATATCATATAAATATATATATGCTAACTTTTAAATAGTATTACTTAAAGTCTTAAACGGGTTTATTTGACTAATATGTGCGTGTGAAGTTTAATTCTAATCTGCCCAGTGGTAACACATAAGATTTCTAACAAAATGTACCCAAGTTAAAAAAAGGGGCATAACTGTGCCAAAATAGGTTTCAGAGTTGTACAACTTTTGCATGGAATGTTATTCATTCTTACCAAATACATGTGTGCAATTTCATTCCAATCTGTGCAGTAGTTAAATAGATAAAAGTTAACTACACTTACATTCTGCCTAAGTAAAAAAGGGGCATAACTGTGTCAACATACGTTGCAGAGTTATGTGACTTTTGCGTGGCATGCTATTTATTTATACCGAATACAGGTATGAAGTTTCGTTTCAACCTATCCAGTAATTAAATAGTTTATTTTAGCATTTACATTTTAACATTTTATTTCAAATATCAAGTGTACATGATTATAATTTAGACGTCATACAGTATGCAGATGTTATTTGTATGACCTCGTTCAATACAGATATTACTTTTAACAGTATCTCTCTGCTCACGCTATTGAGAATTTGATCATATAGCGAATGGTTATACAATATAAATACCATACAGCTAAATTTCTGCTTAATATTAAACCTATAATTACATGTAAGATATCCTGAATTACATTCCATCTTTTTTCTATTTTTTTTAAAATATTTTATTACCATTTGCTAATGAGTACATGTGTATTGCGAACAGTTCAATATGTCTAAACCGTTTAACTTTTTATAAATTGGAAGACATTTTTTAAGTTTGCAAGAATATATACTTGATATAGATAATTAAGCAATAAAATAAATTAAATATTGTCAATGTCACTTAGTGCCTAGATTAATATCCTCTGGTTAAATTTCTACCAAAATATTGCATTTTTCCTTCAAATGAACTAAAAGCTCTATTAAAGAATATTTCTGGAAAAGATGCAGTCATACAGTAAAAATAAATTTAAAATAACTTTCTTTAGAAATTTACCCCAAAAAAGCACGGTTCGTTTTCAGGCATTCCACATTGATATAATCTTGCACTTGTAAAAATAATTCTATGTAAAATTTTGAATTGCAAAGATTGGAGATAATTATGTATCTTCTACTGTCAGAACAATATTTATTCATAGAAGTATTTCAGTCCTACGATTATCAGTTTACATACTCATTTATCACAATTTGACTAAGTATAACACAGGGGCATAACTTTGTCAAAATAGGTTACAGAGTTATGTAATTTGTATATATAGTATGTTGTCTATTTCATTATTTACCTAATAATGTATGATGTCTCATTGAATTCTACTGGTAAGCCAATTCTGATTGTAGACCGAGCTGAACTGAAAAGAAAGTGATGATTCAGCATTCATTTGCATGTTTATTACACTAGTTAATGTATAATGCTTTTTATGTCATGGCTTTATAACGGTCAACGGAATTTAAAACAACATACATGCCAAAACAATGTGAATCAATACTTAATAAATAGTTTCAACGGTAACATTGCTTAAGCAGGTGCCAAGCTAGCATTATGAACCATGAGTATACAAAATCAAATACAATGAGTGCAACTTTTATCTTGCTTATTGCGTTCATCAATAGCCATTGAAGCAGGATGTTGATATTCCATTGTTGCCATGTAAAGTCGTGCTGGGACAGTCAATTGTTGTAGGAACAACTCTGACACATGCAGTGTAAGGAAAGCTCTGACACATGCAATTTAGAGACAGCTCTGACACATGCAGTGTAATGGCAGCTCTGACACATGCAGTGTAGAGACAGCTCTGACACATACAGTGTAGGGAAAGCTCTGCGACAAGCAACGTAGAGACAGCTCTGACACATGCAGCGTAGGGGCAGCTCTGACACATGCAGTGTAGGGGCAGCTCTGACACATGCAGTGTAGGGACATCTCTGACACATGCAGTGTAGGGACAGCTCTGACACATCCAGTGTCAATGTAGAGACAGCTCTGACACATGTAATGTCAAAGTAGAGACAGCTCTGACACATACAGTTTAGGGACAGCTCTGACACATGCAGTGTAGGGACAGCTCTGACACATACAATGTAATTGAAAGCTCTGCGACATGCAATGTAGAGACAGCTCTGACATATGCAGTGTAGGGGCAGCTCTGACAACACATTCAGGGTAGAGACAGCTCTGACACATGCAGTGTAGGAACAGCTCTGACACATGCAGTGTAGGGACAGCTCTGACACATCCAGTGTCAATGTAGAGACAGCTCTGACACATGTAATGTCAAAGTATAGACAGCTCTGACACATACAGTTTAGGGACAGCTCTGACACATGCAGTGTAGGGACAGCTCTGACACATACAATGTAATTGAAAGCTCTGCGACATGCAATGTAGAGACAGCTCTGACATATGCAGTGTAGGGGCAGCTCTGACAACACATTCAGGGTAGAGACAGCTCTGACACATGCAGTGTAGGGGCAGGTCTGACACGTGCAGTATAGGGACAATTCTGACACATCATGACATGTAATGTAGAGGACACATGCAGTGTAGGGGCAGCTCTTACACATGCAGTGTAGTGGCAGCTCCGACACATGCAGTGTAGGGGCAGCTCTGACACATGCAGTGTAGGGACAGCTCTGACACAAGCAGTGTTGTAACAGCTCTGACACATGCAGTGTAGGGACAGCTCTGACACATGCAGTGTAAAGACTAGAGACAGCTCTGACTCATACAGTGTAGGGGCAGCTCTGACACATGTAGTGTAGGGAAGGCTCTGACACATGCAATGTCGGGGACAGCTATGACACATGCTGTGTCGGGGACAGCTGTGACACATGCAGTTTAGGGACAGCTCTGACATATGCAGTGTAGGGGCAGCTTTGACATATGCATTGTATGGACAGCTCTGATACATTTCGGCTATATGGATTCAAATAGATCTATACTCAGTAAAAAAAGTTTTGGACCAGGGTATATAAAGTCATATAACAATAAAACTAGTGGACACAATGTAAGTATCTTTTTTTAGTAACCAAGGTCTACCCTACCCGGTTAATTTGGTACCAGAAACATTAAATTCCAAACAAGATTTGATATTAAAAAAATATCGCGAACACACAAAGGGTCTGTAAAAAATGTTGCAAAGTCCATACAAAGTAACAGTTACGGACACATTCGAGTAACCAATAACAAGAGGTCAATGACCTTGAAGCTCTACTGATTGATTTTGATTTCAGGAAGTAGTCGCTACAGACTTGTTTTTTGAAAATCTATTTTTAACCGTGGCGGCCATCTTGAATTTCCGGCCGACCTGAAATTTTGCTAAGATCAATAAGACATTAAGAGCAACATTCCTGTGAAGTTTCATGAAAATCCGTCAGTTAGTTTCAAAGAAGTAGTAGCTACAAGTTTTCATTATATAACTCTATGTAAACAAAGCAGCCATGTTTAAGGTCAAATCAAAACGATTTTCGACAAGGACCAACATCATGTCATACTGATCATTTTAGAAAAAGTCCCATATCAATATCTCTTATTGTTTTGAAGAAGTAGTCGCTACAAACTTATTTATTTTAAATCTATTTTTAGCTGTGGCGGCGATCTTGAATTTCCGGCCGACCTGAAATTTTTCTAGGATCAACTAGACATCAAGAGCAACATTCCTGTGAAGTTTCATGAACATCCGTCAAGTAGTTTCAGAGGAGTAGTCGCTACAAGTTTTTACTATATAACTCTATGTAACCAAAGATGGCCACTGGCAGCCATGTTTAACGTCGAATCAAAATAATTTTCCACAAGGATCTACATCATGTCATGCTGATCATTTTAGAAAAAGTCCCATATCAATATCACTTATAGTTTTCAAGAAGTAGTCGCTACAAACTTATTTTTTAAAAATCTATTTTTAGCTGTGACGGCCATCTTGAATTTCCGGCCGATCTGAAATTTTGATAGGATCAATTAGACATCAAGAGCAACATTCCTGTAAAGTTTCATGACAATCCGCCAAGTAGTTTCAGAGGAGTAGTCGCTACAAGTTTTTACTATATAACTCAATGTAAACAAAGATGGCCGCTGGCAGCCATGTTTAACGTTGAATCAAAATGATTTTTGACTAGGATCAACATCATGTAATGCTGATCATTTTAGAAAAAGTCCCATATCAATATCACTTATAGTTTTCAAGAAGTAGTCGCTACAAACTTATTTTTTAAAAATCTATTTTTAGCTGTGACGGCCATCTTGAATTTCCGGCCGACCTGAAATTTTTCTAGGATCAATTAGACATCAAGAGCAACATTCCTGTAAAGTTTCATGACAATCCGCCAAGTAGTTTCAGAGAAGTAGTCGCTACAAGTTTTTACTATATAACTCTATGTAAACAAAGATGGCCGCTGGCAGCCATGTTTAACGTTGAATCAACACGATTTTTGACTAGGATCAACATCATGTCATGCTGATCATTTTAGAAAAAGTCCCATATCAATATCACTTATAGTTTTCAAGAAGAAGTCGCTACAAACTTGTATTTTAAAACTCTATTTTTAGCTTTGGCGGCCATCTTGGATTTCACATCAACATGAATTTTTGCTAGGATCAACTAGACTTTATGGGCAACATTTCTGTAAAGTTTCATGAATATCCATCCAGTAGTTTCAGCTGTGAAGTCGCTACAAATAAAAGTTTACGGACAGACGGACAGACAGACGGACAGACGGACGACGGACGCCGCACCACGGCATAAGCTCTGCTGATCTCTGATCAGTAGAGCTAAAAAGATTATTATTTTTTCCATATACTTTAATAAATGTCACAGTCCGCAGGGGCGGATCCAGGATTTCAGCTTAGGGGGGGCGTAAGATTTTGGAAAATTTTGGGTCCGTTTCTAGCCTCATAAAACGGTTGCGGTAGTGCATTGATAGGGTAAAAAACTCCGTTTTCCAATAAAAGGAATTATCAATGTTTTAATTAAACCACTCATTAGCCATTATGCGTCGAGCGAGCGAAGCGAGCGGAAAAAAAATGTTATACTGAGGGCGTGCATCGAAATTGTTTGATATTTTATCTACAGTAACATGGACATACATGTATGAATAAAAAAAAGTCCGTTTACAAATAAAGGATTTAACAATGTGTTAATTAAACCACTCATTAGCCATTATGCGTCGAGCGAGCGAAGCGAGCGAAAAAAATGTTTATACTGAGGGCGTGCATCGAAATTGTTTGATATTTTATCTACAGTATCATGAACATACATGTATGAATAAAAAAGTCCGTTTTAAAATAAAGGGTTTTAACAATTTGTTAATTAAACCACTCATTAGCCATTATGCGTCAAGCGAGCGAAAAAAAATAATACTGAGGGCGTGCATCGAAATTGTTTGATATTTTATCTACAGTAACATGGACATGTATAAATAAAAAAAGTCCGTTTTCAAATAAAAGGATTTAACAATGTGTTAATTAAACCACTCATTAGTCATTATGCGTAGAGCGAGCGAAGCGAGCGAGAAATTTTTTAATACTGAGGGCGTGCATTGAAATTGTTTGATATTATATCTACAGTAACATGGACATACATGTATGATCCGGAATTTTTAGGGGGGGGGGGGCGCGCGCCGGGTGCGCCCCCCCCCCCCTGGATCCGCTAGTGGTCCGTAGAGTTGCACAAGCCTACTTATTTCTCAAAATAATTTAGTGGGTGGGGTAAATTAGCATCCCTGCATTATTTTCATTGATGGACATTCATCATCATAATCTTACCTGATCGTATAATACAATAATACAGCATTAATGTATACATACACTTACCGGTACAATCTAATCCATCCATTGGGTTCCTTTGTCATTTCATTATAAACAAATATTTGGCATTTAATTTTGGCATTTTTGCAACTTCAGCGGAGACGGCGACCTTGACATCTACCGACATGTATGTGCTTTCGTATATAAATAGGCCATCACGTGATGGATTGAAACCTATTTTCAGAAAATGAAGCTAAAAAGCTGGGTCGTTGTCAGTTCCCTTTTTTCATCGATGAAAATTATCTGCAATACTGATTGAAAATGAACTATTGTCGCCATTTTTTTTTTTTTACTTACGAAAAAAAAAATGCGTACACCACCTAAGGTGTTGGTGTAGACTTACGTAAAAACTAACGATATTTTCACGGGAAATCGTAAGTTTTTTTTTTTGTGAAACGCTTGTCATCACTTACGAATTTCGTACGCAAAAACTTACGATAAAAACTTACGTACGATGCTTCGTGAAACGCCCCCCTGAACAGAAGCGCTTTAGATAAGCAAGATCAGAAGGTCCGTGTCTACTAAATAAAAACAGACTGTCATTGTCAAAAAAAAGTCTAGGGAATCCGAGACTAATGTTTACCAATGTGAAGTCATGGATTGGATAAAAATAATGACTGAAATAAAACAACTTGAGAATTCAAACATAAATATGTTTTCACCAAAAACTAATGTTTTTCGGTGATGACATTAATCACAATTTTTTTTTATTTCGATGAGGTTCACATTTTCAGCACCAAAAACCGCATGCGAAAGCATACATAACCAGCAGAATGCTGCCCCGCCCTTTTTCACGTTAATTTTCATTCTGCTGATATATGGCACGAAAACTAATGGTTTCCGGTGATGACATTAATGACAAGAAGTGTTTATTTCAATAAGGTGCAACCTTTTAGAACCAAAAATACGCATACGAAGGCATACATAAAGAACGGAATGCCGCCCAGCCCTGTTTCGCGTAAAATTTCATTCTGCTGATCTCTAGCTCTCAACAGAAACACTTTAGATAAGGAAGATCAGAAGAAAAACTCTTTGTATTAATGCCACAGACCTTTTGCGCACAAAGAACAGCGTTATTTTGAAACATTTTCATTCTGCTGTTCTCCTGTTCTCCTGGCAGAATATGTTTTATTTTCATTTTGCCGTTCTGTCCATTCTGCTGGCAGAATTTCATTCTGCTGTTTTGCCATTCTGCTAACTTTACCTATCCTTGAGAGACACCGTGCATTTTAATGACGCAGGTGAACATGGCATTTATGCGAAATGTATTGACTGCTCTGGTAACGTGTTTTCAACTGATGTAAATATGATACTATATTTGTGGAAAGTAACAGCATCAACAACAAATGGGGAAGTTGTATAATTTTTTGTACGGTGGGAACACGGCATCGTGTTGTATGTGGATTGGGGCAGATTTTGTTGTCAAGGCGCGCCAAGGATTCATTAAGTAAAAAAAAATAAAAAAAATAATAATAACAAAAAAAAATTAAAAAAAAATAAAATAAAATCCGTAATGTGTAACAGTTTAGTAATTTAGCTTGTTGTGTATGGCTGTTATATTACATCCCAATATTTTACAAGCGATGTTAAGACAAAATACGGCTAGATATGGAACTGCTGTCTGAACGTTAATACATTTTAAGAAGGCAAACCTAATAAAATTGAACATGGTAGGTCATGCTCACCCATTGTGTGATGTTTGATGCATTGAGGTTAGTACCTTTATTTTAGGTAGGCTGTCTGGAACTGAACTGAACTAAACTGAATTGGTTTTTAAGGCGCACCAACACATGAAAGGTTAAATGGTGCCTAACCGGAATGAACGTGCCAGGCTCATCCTCCATTTACATCAAGATAAAATATGGAGAATGGGCCTAGAACCTTCTTACATGCAGAACTGCAGCGTTGCTGCAAATACTATAGTAGACATCCATTTACGATGGAACTACGTTTCCACGCTTGCATTCGCGGTGTCATGATAAAAAATGATATAAAGAATATGAATGGAAGAGTGGAATGTGGGAGGGGAGTGTGGGGTGGTTTTAGTCCTATCCCTCTGCATGTGACAGTTTGTTTGTGAGATTGCAGTTATTGTATTCTACCGCGGCAACCATACGGGAGCTATGCGATTTTGGAAAGCACAGACGCTATACTGTTACCATATGGGAAACGTAATTCATAGCCTCTATTTTGAATGCTTTGACCGCGGAATGATACACCGAATATAAACTTTATTCTACCGCAATATAATTTGAGCAAAATTAAATATTTATTCACTAAAAACAATTATTGCATTACACGATATTTTTAAGTTAAACCTTTCGTATAAAGTTGAGTCAGAAAAAACAATAGTGCCACCAAGTAATCTTTCATTATCATCGTTTTACAAGATCTTGTAATTTGCTGAAACATTGACAGAGGTGTATGTGGATGCAATGAACAACAACTCTGGGTAGAGCTTGCTGTGAGTGTCGGACCAAGTAGATTGGTATCCGGTACGCAATGTAGTCTACTAGTTCCCACAATCACTGCTTCCAGTGTCACTTAATGTCCTTAATACAGCTAAGCAATTTATAGCTAAAATTAAGTTTCCGTTTAAAAGCAACCTTGCCTTGTTAATTATAAGGTTGGTGGATGGACGTGAAAAAAATCATTGAATATACTAGAAAAAGACACCTAAGCAAAAGTGAACCCGTCCATGGCGGACATTTCTTGTATCATGTGGAAGTATCCTTTTAAACGAGGGGAACTCAAATCGAAAGATCTAAAATACATTTTTTATTTTACTATCAATAAATGTACCAACATAGCCATTAATGATTTAGTGTTTACCATACTTTTTCAACCAATGAGTTGTCTCAAATTTTTGAAATACTAGCACCATTTATATATAAAATGAAGATTTTACTACAATCAGTCTTCGCGGTGAAGAGCGTGACCTATATAAACTATCGATAAAACCTATGGTAAACAAGTCGGATAGAGTCTAAAAGAAATCTTCATCATTAAGAAACCGCTGTCGGCCGCTATTCTCCCTCCCATTCGGTTTCTTAATGGTGAAGATTTCTCTTTATATTCTCTATCCTATACAAAGAGCAGCGTATTTAACTTAAAGAATGCATTTGACTTCATTAAAACTACCATTGAATAATGTTGGAATAATATCAATATTAAACAAATAGCACGAAAGTGTCAAACATGTCGAAAAATGGAGCAGCCTTGGCGAGACAGAGCGTTTAAATTCAACTATGATGAGATTGGTACCATATGTATTAGCGTTTAACGGTTCTCTTGAGTACCTTGACCGGAAATAAAAGCTGAAGTCACCACATAGGCTAGCACTCGTAATGCAAACCAAAAAAAGAGTTGAACTTTGTTAGGAATATCAGTTGCCGCTTATTCATATTTTGTAATGTCTGCTCATTGTCGTATAGTCCCACCTGAAATCAGACCACGCAACTGTGTGTAATAAACGATGTACATGCACTTGTACGCAAAAGCAAATATCTGCCATGAACATACGAGTACAGTCATGGAATCAGTTGAATTCTATTAAAAGATTCCAACATGAATGTATATATATTAATTTATTCTTATACTTCACTCTATGTCAAACATTTTCTCATTGTCTATTGTAGTAGTACTTCTGCGTATATTTGTCCCTAAATTACTGATTGCCATGTATATATTATTATTGAATTGTTTGAATGCTTATATGTAAAAGTATACTGTATGCTCTCCAACTGGGAGGAAAAGTTACCTGAAAGTACTGAAAGTACTGAGCGGCGTAGGTCGGTCGGAGAGGATTTACTGTCTAGATCCTTTGTCACGTTGAAGGGGCGTGCAAGAAGCAGAATGCGTTGCATTTGTTTTGTTATATTTTTATTGAAACAAAGTTATGCCATTTATGTGAAGAAGCCTGTCAACAGTTTTATTATGACAATATTAGTCAGTCAGTAGCAGATGATTAGTTGTCTTGTACAATACGCTACTTTATGCCGAGTATGTATTGCGGGAAACCAGCATAGAAATAACCGTGACAAGTACTGCAATAGTCTTGCTCGTCTTCGACGCTTGATTGTAAATACAAACATTTGTCTTGAAAACAAGCAAGCGTCGCAGATGATCTAGTCTAGAACTGCACAAACTCAAACTTGTCGCTAGATGGGGATCAACTATAATGGGGTGTCGCCATTTTGAGAATGACGATGATAGCAATAGGCGCAGGTAGGATCTACACCTAAAATGTATTATGTATGTAAATGATGTCACGCGACACGTTTGTTTAAGTCATAAATTACGAACATGTGTTGCTCCGTTCTGTTCTGTGAAACAAATACCAGATTTAATCAAGAATTCAAACCAGTTACTAAATCCAGACATTGTTTTCAGTGTGGATTATCGTATCTGGTAAACGTGGATTGATTGCAGGACATTTGCCACACCTATCCGCTGTTGCTTGCTCTTCATCTATGTCTACACTTGACAACAATCCCTATTACATGTATCAATACTACGACGAGGATTGTTAAAGCAAATTCTTGAGATGTGTAATCAACCATATCGTTTGTCTCAATACCATTTTTTCCAGTATTGGTCATATCTATATTTGCAGGACGTTCAGTTGGCCTACGTTCGATTACATTCCCTTGCACTACTCCAGCAGATACCATGTCGACTGCACAGACTACAACTGCATTAATGCTATCGTCTTTGAAACGCTTGTAATACTGAAATTCAGTAAACACTTGGTGAGGTGCACTTTTCAGTGCGTAATTATAGGGCGTCATAATGATCTCGTCAATTTGGTTTAGTGCAATGCGGTAACAGTATGATCCTTTGGAGATCGGCATGCAAATGTCTGTCTTTGGGATGTACTAGTGAGATGACACGATACGGTGTAGCGCTTTGTGATCATTCAGATCTTTTGCAGTATCTAAACCCATTTTAACGGTTATGGTTAGGGCAACGATAACGTCTATTGTCTGATGCGTCGTGTTTATTGAGATACGTTCCTGTATTAATTCGTAAACGGCCTCGACGCCATCAATATATTTTCCACTTATTCATGAAAAAAAGACAAAATAGTAGTCTGCAACCGAGATTTTCCCTGCTTTAGGTTTCATCCAAAGAGAGATGCTATATATTGTAAGTATTGGTTTGCCATGCAATAATGAGACTATTTTTGTGTAAAGTTCTAACTCGAATTCTCGTACACAAGAACTCCCCCCCCCCCACCCCACCCTTGATATATTGCAATTATTTCCCAGTCTTACAAACAGGCAGCAGTACTTCACAGTCACATCGGAAGGGAGTGTCTACTATTTGTCGCCATTAAAGAGACACACGACAATATTTAAGTTTGTATGAAGCATTTAAATCAGCGTGTCCATTTATTAATCCAGTATCAGTTTGACATGAAACCTACTTGCTTATAATTAAATAACATTTTGAGTTTTAATTTCCTTCTTATTATTCTACCATACACGTGTCAATATAGTATTGGTACAATATAATCAACAGTTAGACATATGCCAAAAATAAAAGGCTGTATACTATTTTTATAATTAATATTAATGACTGAACAAATAAAATTACGTAGAAAACTAACGGGACGACGCGAGTTTTTAAAAAACCAAGATTGTCATGTGTTAAAATCTACAACCAAGACATCTACAACATCATGACGTATGTAGATGTTTACGTGCGTATGACAGCGGCTTAATATACATAATTATAATAATAATGATCTACTAAATCAAAAGCCGTCTCTGTAGTTTACCGCGAGTAAGACTGCCACGATTATATCATATACCATTACAACATCCTTTATGCCCAGATATAAAGCTAAAGGGGGGGGGAGTGAGGGGTTGGGGAGGGATTTAAGTTTTTGTGCTATATCTCAGCATTACTGTGTCCGAAATTCATCAAACTTTAGCAGCACTTTACTCTCATCAAGCACTAACCTTGCCCTAAAAACTATGACCTACTTTCTCCAAAATACGCTTTACGTTAACCTTTTTGTTTAAGTTTGGGCTTGAGTGAGGGGTAGTGGGGGTGGGCGGGGGAGGGGGGGGGGGTGGAGAATTAAGTTTTGTGTTATGTCTCAGCGTTACCATGTCCGATCTTCATCAAATTTTAACAGCATATTCCTCTCATCAGGGACTAATCATACCCCGAAAACTAGGTCACTGTTACTTACTTTCTTCAAAATATGCGTTAGGTTAACCTTTCTGTTTAAGTTTGGGCGGGGGAATTAAGTGTTTGTTATATCTCAGCATTACCAGTCCGATCTTCATCAAACGTTAACAGTTCCTCCCTCTCATTAAGCACTGACCATACCCTGAAAACTAGGTCACTATGACCAACTTTCTCCAAAATATATGTTATGTTAACCTTTTTAACTTTGTTATACGGACAATATTTTTTTTTTATATCCCGGCATTGCCATGTGAAATTATTATAAAACTTGGACAATAAGTTGCTGACATGTACCAAACATCATGCGCTGAAAATGAAAACTAGGTTTTCAACATTAAAGAATCCTCCCACTCCCAAAAAAACAATCTATCTAGAAAACCTCTATCAAATAGTTTCATCAAACACACAGGCACTCATCTTTCACATTTTGGAAAACCCGGCTTTAACGCCACAAGACGTTTCTATCTTGTTTGAAGAAAAGTTTCACTACGTCAGTTGCTTGGATTTTAAGGGGAAAGCCAAAAATTATGATTTTTTTAACTTTCACACATTTTTATACCATTTCTTATTTTGAAAATAAAAACAAATTAGTATAATCCCATTTTGCTATTCATTATGAATATTTTGAATGCATTTTTATCAAAATCAATACATTTTTGAAAGAGGAGATAGATGGAAAAGGTAAGGTGCCATGTGATATTTTGGCTTTTTCATTGGTTCAGATAGGAAGTTCCAATCTGTTATTAGGTCTGTGATTTTATCAAAGTACATTTTTATTGCAGTATCTGTACTACTGATAGCAGAAATGAACACCTAAAGTGATGTTGTTGTAAGAATGAAAACGGGTTTAAATCATCAAGTTATAAAAACAGACACAGTTATACAAGAAAATATTTGACGTAAATGCTTTTTACACACACAAAAATACATTAATGCGGGATAGTAATAGATACTTCGTTTCTTAAATATGGTAAATTTTTTAACCGTCTTTACTGTACATTGCTGAATTGTTTCATAGTTTGATTTTCCGTTTTACAGTCTGTAATTTATTTTATTTGTTTGTTTGTATAATGGTTTACGTCATTTTCAATACATTTCAGGTTATATATGACGGTCGTTTTTTTCGTGGCGGCAGACCACCCACTTTTCCTGAACCCGGGGGGCGTTTCACGAAGCATCGTAAGTAAGTTTTTTTCGTAAGTTTTTGCGTACGAAGTTCGTAAGTGATTACAAGCGTTTCACAAAAAAAATGACTTACGATTTCCCGTGAAAATATCGTAAGTTTTTACGTAAGTCTACACCAACACCTTAGGTGGTGTACGCATTTTTTTTTTCGTAAGTCATAAAAACAAAATTGCGACAATGGTTCATTTTCAATCAGTATTGAAGATGATTCTCATCGATGAAAACCGGGAACTGACATCGACACAGCTTTTTAGCTTCATTTTCTGAAAATAGGTTTTAATCCATCACATGATGGCCTATTTATTTACGAAAGCACATACATGCCGGTAGATGTCAAGGTCGCCGTCTCCGCTGAAGTTGCAAAAATGCCAAAATTAAATGCCAAATATTTGTTTATAATGAAATGCCAAAGGAACCCAATGGATGGATTCGATTGAACCGGTAAGTGTATGTATACATTAATGCTGTATTTTACAATCAGGTAAGATTATGATGATGAATGTCCATCAATGAAAATAATGCAGGGATGCTAATTTACCCCACCCACTAAATTATTTTGAGAAATAAGTAGGCTTGTGCAACTCTACGGACTGTGACATTTATTAAAGTTTATGGATTTCCAAGCCGTGTTATTGACCGTCTGTGCCATATTAGTATCGTGTATGCTGACATTATAGATCTATTTGAATCCATATATCCGAAATGTATCAGAGCTGTCCATACACTGCATGTGTTAAAGCTGCCCCTACACTTCATATGTCAGAGCTGTCCCTAAACTGCATGTGTCATAGCTGTCCCCGACACTGCATGTGTCATAGCTGTCCCCGACATTGCATGTGTCAGAGCCTTCCCTACACTACATGTGTCAGAGCTGCCCCTACACTGCATGGGTCAGATCTGTCTCTAGTCTCTACACTGCATGTATCAGAGCTGTCTCTACACTGCATGTGTCAGAGCTGTTACAACACTGCTTGTGTCAGAGCTGTCCCTATACTGCATGTGTCAGAGCTGCCATTACACTGCATGTGTCGGAGCTGCCACTACACTGCATGTGTGAGAGCTGCCCCTACACTGCATGTGTCCTCTACATTACATGCCATGATGTGTCAGGGCTGTCCCTATACTGCATGTGTCAGACCTGCCCCTACACTGCATGTGTCAGAGCTGTCTCTACCCTGAATGTGTTGTCCGAGCTGCCCCTACACTGCATGTGTCAGAGCTGTCTCTACATTGCATGTCGCAGAGCTTTCAATTACATTGTATGTATCAGAGCTGTCCCTACCCTGCATGTGTCAGAGCTGCCCCTAAACTGCATGTGTCAGAGCTGTCTCTACTTTGACATTACATGTGTCAGAGCTGTCTCTACATTGACATTGGATGTGTCAGAGCTGTCCCTACACTGCATGTGTCAGCGATGTCCCTACACTGCATGTGTCAGAGCTGCCCCTACATTGCATGTATCAGAGCTGCCCCTACGCTGCATGTGTCAGAGCTGTCTCTACATTGCATGTCGCAGAGCTTTCCCTACACTGTATGTGTCAGAGCTGTCTCTACACTGCATGTGTCAGAGCTGCCATTACACTACATGTGTCAGAGCTGTCTCTAAATTGCATGTGTCAGAGCTTTCCTGACACAGCATGTGTCAGAGCTGTCCCTACACTGCATGTGTCAGAGCTGTCCCTACAACAATTGACTGTCCCAACACGACTTTACCTGGCAACAATGGAATATCAACATCCTGCTTCAATGGCTATTGATGAACGCAGTAAGCAAGATAAAAGTTGCACTCATTGTATTTGTATTTGTATACTCATGGTTCATAATGCTAGCTTGGCACCTGCTTAAGCAATGTTACCGTTAAAACTATTTATTAAGTATTGATTCACATTGTTTTGGCATGTATGTTGTTTTAAATTCCGTTGACCGTTATAAAGCCATGATATAAATAGCATTATACATTAACTAGTGTAATAAATATGCAAATGAATGCTGAATCATCACTTTCTTTTCAGTTCAGCTCGGTCTACAATCAGAATTGACTTACCAGTAGAATTCAATGAGACATCATACATTATTAGGTAAATAATAAAATAGACAACATACTATATACACAAATTACATAACTCTGTAACCTATTTTGACAAAGTTATGCCCCTGTTTTATACTTAGT
The DNA here is from genome assembly GCA_037043455.1 of Cyrtodaria siliqua. Lineage (NCBI taxonomy): Eukaryota > Metazoa > Mollusca > Bivalvia > Adapedonta > Hiatellidae > Cyrtodaria > Cyrtodaria siliqua. Next base: position 162,782 of record JAWPHD010004750.1, on the reverse strand, counting down.
CAAATTGTGATAAATGAGTATGTAAACTGATAATCGTAGGACTGAAATACTTCTATGAATAAATATTTAGTTCTGACAGTAGAAGATACATAATTATCTCCAAACTTTGCAATTCAAAATTTTTACATAGAATTATTTTTACAAGTGCAAGATTATATCAATGTGGAATGCCTGAAAACGAACCGTGCTTTTTTGGGGTAAATTTCTAAAGAAAGTTTTTTTACATTTATTTTTACTGTATGACTGCATCTTTTCCAGAAATATTCTTTAATAGAGCTTTTAGTTCATTTGAAGGAAAAATGCAAAATTAATAATTCTAATAATAACTGTCAAAATAAAGACAACGGTTTGGTAAGTAATTTATTTTAATTTAATGTCAAACATGGCAATGTTTTAATATTATTATTCAGCCGCTGTATATTATTTAGCTAATTTAAAAGAAAAAAGATTCACTGCGGAGAATGACGTCACCGCATGGATCTCGGCACAAACAATTTCTTCAATTCAAAACCGAAAGTTGCTGAAAAAGTACTTATGTTACATGGTAAGTGGAAAGTTATATCCCAGATAGATAGGAAAACATCCGTATTATCGAATTATGACGTCCATTCGGGAATAAAACCTCCAGAAACGAAAATTGAAACTTTCACGGTTCATTCCTGTCTATTTTTATATAAAATTATATACAAACGTGGACCTACATATGGGGATACTGTACCGTGTTCACAATACGTCCGATTCCTATGCTCTTATAGACATATTCACCGGTACGAAATAATATACGCCAAAACGCACTTCCGACAGTCTAGCTGGAAAAAAAATCCCACCGAGAACTCGGCCTACACATCATATTCAGCCAAGCTACGCCCCTGCTCTGGCTCTTTTAGTTTCAGAGAAGAAGATTTATTTTTTCTTATATAAGTCTATGTAAAACTGTGACCCCGGGGTGGGGCCAAATTTGAACCCATTTGAACAAACTTAGTAGAGGACCATAAGCTGATGCTACATGTAGTACATGAGAGCTCTGTGCCTTGTGGTTTTAGAGAAAAATATCTCAATACAAACTTTGGACTCTGGGACATGGCCAATTTTGGCCCCGGAGACTTCATTTGAACAAACTTGATAGTCTAGGCATTATCAATCATTTTTAGCATATAGGTCAAAATCAGATAAAACGAAATAATAACGTCCATCACACTGCAATTTTCAACTTCACAGTTTATCTATAATTCCACTTGGATTAGATCAAAATGTATCCTAATTTTTGATTTATGCCCAAAAAAAGATAGTTTATCAATCCAATTAGTTTGTTTTTGACTGTAATAACTGAGCGCACAAATGTGACGGGTCGTTATGTTGACAATTTTCCCCCCATAATCCTGCTTATCCCTTTCTATATTCTGTGCAGGTAAAATCTACCTCCAAGTAGTTGAGCACATCCTTTCAGTTGAAAGAAAACACAATATGGAGAGAGTTTCCCTCGTCTCAGGATCTTACCTGTTTTAAAGTGACGGGCGTTACTGGTTTTTACCCCCCACTTTTTTCTTTTTTTCATTTCCATATTGGACTTTTCAATACTTTTCATACATTATTGCAAAACTGCAGTAATTATTTATTGAGTACATTATTACCAGGATAAAAACTCATCTTATTTGATGCAACTCTTTATCCAAAATGTCTGTGGAAGTTATGTTTGACAATTTGACAATAAAAAGAAAGTGACGGTCGTTATGTGTGACACTGTCTATTCATTGTCAATTTCTGAATACAAAAGGGGATCCGTTTGCATATATATATTGTTACCTAAAAAATGTACGATCAACTGTTCAGATCAGAGTTTTTGTTGGAGCTTTAATAATGCTGATTACTTTGAACAACCCAGTGCGTGATCGGCAGTTATGTTTGAGCTTTGCGTACTAACCTCGTTACTATCCGCTCCTTCGTCAAAATGTCACTTCCGTGACAATACTGACATGGGAAAACACTATGTGCAAAGCAGAGAATAGTTTACAGTACATTTTCATTGTAGTTTTTGGTAAATAGTTGGAAATTACAATCACGTTATTGGTCACCAGTACGTATACTTGATATTTTGAAATCTTATTGAGTGCTTGTGAAGGACGTTATGGTGAAAAATGTGTTGACCGACAAATTGTACTCCTCATGCTTTCCTCTTTATTGGCTGTGTACACTTGAATTGATGACGTAGTTCACAAATAGCCTCATTATGAATAAATATTAATGTGGTAAACGTACGTTTACTTGACTCGCGTGTCTGCTAGACGATCACATAAGATCACATACGGAGGTTATGAACTTGACAGACAAACGATCGTCATCAGTAACATGTTTTTTTTATTTATAAAACTACTCCACATGAGTAAAAAAAATATTTATATAAATAGTGTATGCTTTTTTTATTACTTCGTCGAAAACTGCAGGCTCGAGAAGTGACGCACGTACCATAGTAATATTCGGTTGAAAACATAGACAATCATTTTGACAGACAGAATAAATACCGCTACGCATTTTTCTTAGTATTTTTTTTCTACTTTATATTGCAAAAATTATCATTACAATCACATGAATAAGTAGGACAACCATTGTAATTGAAAAGTAAAATAAAAACGTTCTGCCTTTGTGAAAAACAACTATGTTTGACAAAGCACCTCCCCCACACCTCGTAAGGAGGCTCTAACATTTGACATTTTCGGACAAAATTGGAGAAATTCCATATAAGTACCGAAACTAATAATATCAAATTAACTCTGGTATCTCCTTGCCATAAATAATAGGTCAACACATAGCAACTGGATGTTTTATTCAATACATCAAAGAAATATTTACAGAAAAAGTGAATTATTTTGTGCGCTGCTTTTTTTATTTTATAAAATTTCACATTTATCTTTTTTTTCATTCATTTTATTCTTTTCTTTATTTATCAGTTTTTCATTCTTCATCAGTAGCGCGGCGGATTTGTAACCGGAGGCCCCGGGTTCAATCCTGCGTGGTGCCACTGAGTTTCTTCGGTGTGTTCTTGGGCAAGACACTTTCCCTCAGCCTCGTCCGTCGGATGGGGACGTAAACCGGGCGGTCCCGTGTATCGGTCTATCCTCCGAGCACGTAAAAGAACCATAGGAATCTATTCGATAATAAGAGTAGGGCAGGTTTCCGGATTCCTATATATCCTTCCCCTCTCTCTGGGGCGGCTCTAAATAACCTAAACTGTGTTGGTGAGCCGTTAAACAACATTCAATTCAATTCATCTTTATTCAGATCTGTTTTCTATATCAACATGAATAACTGTTAATAATGGTTTATTCCAATTAATTAATTAAATCATTATTTACGATATCAATTCCTTCTATGTGTATCGAGTTGGCTGATTTAATCATCGAGATGGCCGCAGCCCATCGAGGTGTTTAAATCAACCAATGAGATGAGACCATACTCTGTTTTGTAGCATGTTCATTTCACCAGTCTGCCATACTCTAACTTCTGATAACTGGAAGTTAGAGTTCACAAGTCATTCTGACGAGTGTTATTTTCAATTATCTGATTAAATGATTTACAACTGTGCACATACAAAGGAAATGTCATCGACCCTGCTACAAGTCTATTTTATTTTGTTAATTAACAAACTAGTAAGCAAAATCTCCTCTCTAATCTACCTTTCGACATTTACAGATCAATATAAAAAAATGTTTGTGACGCCCCATAAATCTGCCGCGAAGGCATATTCGACACTTACGTGTGGTCCAATACGTCCGCGGACACACTGGCATGTTGCGGACACCTCTGTTAGCTTTAAATATATTATTGTTGTAATATAATCAACAATTAGTTAGAAGGCAAATTTAATACAATTTGATTTGAATAATTCAAATATTAATTAACAATGATTTGCAAAAATACAAGTTATGTAGAAGAACTACTGGGATGCTTTCAGGCTTTAAAAAATCAAGATTACCTTGTGTCTCTTTAGCATATGAACTAGAATAAAGTATATTACTGGAGCCTCAAATCAATATTATGAAAATTAAATTAAAAAGTTCACCAAAACTAATAAATGTTTGAACGTGGTTTAAATGATACTTGACTGGCTTTTATCATGCCCAAATTTAAGTCTAACCAGATATAATAAAATTATAAATTGCTGGCAGTCAAAACAGAGCAGGAGAAGTCATTAACTAAGTATTACATGAACCACTTTTTTTTTAGAGAACCATAAAATCTTTAATCCAATCAATCCACAAAGGAAGTGTGACACCATATGGCTGTTTATTGGGGGTCATGAAATAATTAACACCCCAGCAATTACATAATTGACACCATACATATATCAAACAGGATGTATCACAGTATCATATCCTGTCTGATCAAACTGTGTAACAAACATACAGAGAGTATTTCTTATAGGTCTATTAATTACACTAAAACAAGTAAAATGCATAACATTTTATTAAAGTTATGTCTCTAATCACATTTTTCAATATTTTCAGGTATATGTATGAACTGAGTGAATAAAATAACTGTATTTGCATTTGAAAATGTGAAGATAGTATTTATAATCATTATTTAAATTCAGAAATTTACTGTTTGTTGAACATATCAAAATTATGTAATTATGTAATCTTTAATACCGGTACTTTCCTCATACTTATATTAAACTTAATCAAGCATTACAATTAGCACATCCATTCATTTTATTATTCCAGTATTGTTCTACATGTATGTCCATGTTACTGTAAAGGTATAGTGATGACGTCAGAAAGGTGTGAACATGATTTTAAAAACAGGTGAAAACAGAAACACAAATTTTGGATTTAAAGCATTAAATCATATTATTCAAAAGTGAAAATGTGCACCAGTGACGGATTTAATATCTTCTTATAAATGACAGTGATCAAATGGGGAAAAATAAGCGAGAAAAACGAAAAAACAGCAGTGAAGGAGAAACCGTCAAAACATCTAAATCGAACAAAGAAGCAAAGGCCGGATCGTCGCCACAGGTAGTACTGCCACAGGTAGTAGGTGATTATATTTGCTCTACACCAGTAAATAACTTAACAATGGAAAATAGTGTATTTGGTACCCCAGCTTATCATTTAAATTCACCAATGATGCAACATTTACCACAAATACCACAGTACCAGATGGCCGGTGCAACCGGGTACACTAGTCCTAACTTTGTGCCACAGTTACCAACATATAATATGAACGCCGCTAATCCCACCAAGATGAGGAATGAAACTTCCAGTAGTAGTTCCAACGCAGAACTTATGCAGTTCCTAAACACGAAATTTGACGAGGTTAACAAACGTTTGGAGAAATTGGACGTTCTAGAAAAAAGAGTGGATGATTTTGACGTTAAAATAAGTCGACTGTGGTCTGATATAGATAAACGAGTTTCAAAAAATACAGAAAATATGACCCAGCTGGGCAATAAAGCGGAAATGGTGGATTTTGAGCTTGCCAAAACTCAGGAGGAAGTCTTATCACTGAAGGCACAAAACATTTCACTCAAGGACTCATTGATCGATATTCAATCAAAATCGATGATGAATAATTTGATTATTGGCGGTATAGATGAGCAATTAAATGAAACTCAAGCCGACACGGAAACATTGGTAAAAACATTTTTATTCACAGACCTGAAAATTACTCAGGAAAAGGTGTCGGAAATAAAATTCGAGCGAGTCCATAGAACCGGTCCCAAAATTACAAACAGACCAAGGAAAATCGTTGCTGTTTTCAAGGAAACGAAAGATAAAACATATGTTAAATCGTGTAGGGAACATCTCGAGAATACCTCCATGTTTATGCATGACCAATACCCATTGGAAGTCGTAAACCGACGTAAAGCGTTGATGCCATTTCTCCGGAAAGCGAAAGATGACTGGAAAAACGCATATATCAGATACAACAAGCTAATCGTGAATGGGAGCGTGTACACTGATGGAGCCTACGGCAAGATTCCAGCATAGGGGCCAACCGAGGATGATGTCAACATTTTAACCTGGAACTGTAATGGACTGTCGATAGAGAAACGAGAAAATGAAGATTTTGCAAGTTTATTAAGAAATAATGATATTATATTTCTACTTGAATCATGGACCAACAGTAAGAGTAAAATAGTGTTTAATTGATATAAAACATATAATTTCTATCGCAAATTCAAGCATAAAAATGCAAAACGTAGTAGTGGTGGAATTGTGTTACTGTATAGAGAAAGTTTGCACAAGGGAATTAAAATAATCAGAAACCACCATGATACTATAATTTGGATTAAACTTGATAAACGTTTTTTCTCTTTTGAAAGTGATGTTTATTTGTGTGGCGCGTATATGTGGGGCGAGGGTTCACCTGTGTTTAATATAATTAATTGTGATTTGTTTGAATTGTTACATAATGATATAGATTATTTTGATAAACTTGGTACAGTTATAGTGTCTGGGGACATGAATGGACGTGTTGGAAATAAAGCTGATTACATTGAGGAAGATGCGCAGGTACGTGAAATTGACTGTGATGACTATGATCCAGATATACCGTTGTTACGTGCCTCAGTCGATAACACGAGTAACGCTCAAGGGACTCAGTTATTAGACGTGTGTAAGACAACTTTATTGAGAATAGTTAACGGTAGATTAGGCCAAAGTTCAAAATATACATACTTGTGTAGAACAGGGCTAAGCGTTATCGATTACCTGTTAGTTAAATTAGACAATTTCTGTTATATTAACGGTTTCCAGGTATTAGATTTTAATGAATTTTCAGATCACGCCCCACTGCAATTTTCTTTACATGCCTGTAGGGAAAAACGGGAACATACTTGCAAAGTAAATAAAGATTTTACCAAAATGAGGTGGAATCCAGAAAATAAGGATGTTTTTCGAAGAAATCTAATTGCTAAATTACCAGATATGAAAAGATTACTAGATGTGATAGACAGGCATGACAAGAAAAGTGTAAATGACACGGTCTTTGCATTTGTCAATATTTTAAACACTGTAGCCGAACCACTATTTAAGAAAAATGTAATCATTAAGCCAGAGGGTACATTTAAAGAAACTGCATTTACCAAAGCAAAATGGTTTGACAATGAATGTTTCGAAAAGAAGGTACAATATACAGATGCTATAAAAGAGTTTAATGCGCATAGAAGTGATGCAAATCGTGTGGAATTTTGTGCAAAAAGAAAAGTCTACAAATTGCTAATTAAAAGGAAACGAAGGAGACATAATTTTATTGAGATGAAAAAAATTGAAAAACTGAAAGCAAAGCAACCTAAAGATTTTTGGAAATTGTTTACTAAAGCGAAAAGTAAAAAAGGTGCTGATGTGAGCGTAAATGATTTTCTAGCATATTTTAAAAACTTAGCAACTGAGATAAATGTAGTGAAAAATGACGAGGCTGAACAGTTTTGTGAATCGAATGATTTTGACAAAAACGACCCTATATTTCAAGAATTGGATATGGTCATAACGGAAGCGGAAGTGGAAGCTTGCATAAAATCACTCAAGCGTGGAAAGGCATATGCAGGGGACACTATTCTAAATGAATACTTTTTAGAAGCGGGCGATATATTGTTATCGCATTTAACGCAATTATTCAACATTATATTAGACAGTGGCTGTTTCCCGGAAAATTGGTCAGAGGGAATAATGATACCGTTATTTAAAAATGGAGATGAAAATGACGTCAATAATTATCGGGGGATTACGTTGGTCAGTTGCATGTCGAAACTATTCACAGCAGTACTTAATAAGAGAATAGCTGATTGGTGTGAAAAGCATAATGTACTATCCGATGCGCAATTCGGGTTTAGAAAGGGATTTTCTACGGTGGATTCAATCTTCACACTTCAAAGTTTAATTGAGCATACCTTAATAAATGGCAAACGGTTATATTGTGCATTTGTTGACTTGAAGAAAGCGTTTGATTCAGTGTATAGGAATGCATTATGGTTGAAACTTTACAGGCTTGGAATAAATGGGAAAATGTTACGGATTATGAGAGCGATGTATGAAACAGTTAAATGTTGTGTTCGGCACTGTGAAAACTATTCGGACTTCTTCGAGGTGACGGTTGGTCTGAAGCAAGGGGAGACAATTTCGCCGATTCTCTTCTCACTCTTCATTGAAGATCTAGAACTATATTTGCAATCTAAACCCGACAGTGGACTTAATATTAAGGATGTCACCTTAATGCTTTTGTATTTTGCGGATGATATGGCTATTTTGAGCGAGACAACCGAGGATCTGCAATGTAGTCTAAATAAGTTACATGATTACTGCTGCAAATGGGGTCTGGAAGTGAATACAGGCAAAACTAAGATCGTTGTTTTTAGACGGAGAGGTGGAATTTTAGCCAATGAGAAATGGACTTATTCGGGGGATCAGTTGAAAACTGTAAATGATTTTAATTATTTAGGCGTTGTATTTAACTATACATGATCCTTTATATTAAACCAACAAAACCTTTCTGGAAAAGGATTAAAAGCCATGGGAGTACTTTTGCATAATATAAAAAAGTATGACTTCACTCCTAAAACACTATGCCAACTGTTTGATTCCTTTGTAACATCAATTCTAAATTACGCATGTGAAGTATGGGGGAACACCAAATCAAAACAGTTGGAGAGAATACACTTAAAGTTTTGCAAAAAGGTGCTAAATGTGAAACTATCAACCAGCAACGCAGGTGTTTATGGCGAATTGGCTAGATACCCGTTATATATAAATAGATTTTGTAGGATTATACAATATTGGTTTAAACTGTTATATACCAACAATTGTGTTTTAAAAACTGCGTATGCCGTTTCACTAAGTGATTGTCTAACAAATAAAATTAATTGGACCGCTAATGTTAAGTCTTTGCTGTATAGTCACGGGTATGGATATGTATGGGAGAATCCAGCGAGTGTAAACCCGAAATACTTTTGCAAAGAATTAAAAGTACGGCTAATAGACAATTTTATTCAGAAATGGAAATCGGATATTGCTGAAAATAATGTTTTACTATTTTATAAAAACGTGAAAGTAAACTTCGTTTATGAAACATATTTAGATATTTCTAAATACCGAAAATATCGAAGTGTCATAACACAACTACGCCTCTCATCACACAGGCTGAGAATTGAGACAGGAAGATATGGACCCAATAGAATCGAGAGAAACGAAAGAAAGTGTCAGTTTTGTACCTGTGGTGATATTGAAGACGAGTATCATTTTGTTTTAATTTGTAATAAATATAATGACTTACGAAAACGATATGTGCAACGTTATTTTAGAAGGAATCCATCTGTTTTCAAATTTATTGAACTTTTGCAATCGCAAGATAGTAAACTAGTAAATAATTTGTCACATTATATATTTAATGCTTTTAAATTAAGAAGTAACACGGTCCAAAATTAAAGAAGGACCGTCCTCTGTGTACTTTTGTTTACCTATTTGTGTAAATTGTATATTTGCATTGTTTATTATTTTTCTGACTAGATTTATATATTGTAAACATGTTGTAGACGAGAAACTGTATAGTTTAAGTCTGAATAAAAGTTTGTTCTGTTCTGTTCTGAAGTTAAAATCATTTTGTAATTAAATAAAATGTAATAAAATATAGTGTTTTCAAATTTTCTTTAGTTATAATTTTACTATTGCATGTGTTTAATATAATCAACAATTCTGTGAATTTATATTCCCCGTCAAAGTATGTTAAAGAGACATGGAAATCTTGAAGAATTTATCAATTATAATTAGCATCTCAATTTATTAATCAAGTATCATTTTTAACTTTAAACCTGCTTCATATATAAATTAAATAAAAATATAAAAAAATTGGAGTTTGAAAATCTCACAGGTTTTAAGATAATAAACATTTAGTAATTTAAATTTGCATACAGAATTTGTTTTCAGTTGTTCAAATAATTATTTGAAATATGGATGTAGAAAAATTGAATTGAATTGAATTGGGATTTTATAGTCACACCAACAGCTAAGGTCATATGTCGACTTTCCAGCTTCCATTGGTGGAGGAAGACCCCAGATGCCCCTCCGACCAGGCGGTTGGTTACCTGGGTAGAACCACCGACATTCCGCAAGCCATGAGAGCTGTCAGGGCCGTCACTCTGTTTTGGGGGAATGCGACCCACACGCTTGGGTGGGGGAATTTTAGCGCGATTTTAAAGGAAAGGGGGAATTATTTTGTGGCCATAATTTGATTATAATCATTGTTTTAAATAGCCTACATGTTTTATTTATATTAAATACAGTTAAGTGTTATGTTTAAGTAATAAAAAACAGACTACCTTGTTTAACAGTTTAAGTAATACAAAACAGACTACCTTTATAACAGTTTAAGACTTTTTTATTTTCTGCAACACTTCATCAATAGGTATAACACTGCTGTTAGATTTGGAAAAAAAAGAACGTTCAACAATAAATTCGCCGTAGATGAAAGTGATTAAGTAAGAAACGGGACACAGCCTACAAATTCCATACTCAATATTTTACATACCAGAAGTTTTGTTTTTAATTTTTTTTTCGAGTGGGAAGTTTGGTCAAAATTATCCAAGCGGTTTCTGAGGAGAAGTTGTTTGAAGAAAAGTTAACGACGACGGACGACAGACGACGGACGAAGAGTGATCCCAATATATCACCTTGAGTCTTCGATGAAATGCTTAAATGAAAGTTTGTAAACATTTTAGTAACTAAAAACAATCGAGTTTGCCATTTGCTGAGATGACAAGTGCATACAATTGTTTAAAAATCTTGATTTTTTTAAAAACTCAGCGTCCCGTTAGTTTTTCTCTTAACTTGCATTTGTTCAATCATTAATATTAATTGTTAGAATTATAAAGTTCAAAGCAAATTGTTTTTACATTTTACTCTTTATAATATTGCACCAATAATATATTTGAAAATTCGGTAAAATAGTGAAGAAAATTGAAATCACAGTTGTTTTTTTAATTATATGCAAGCAGTTTTAAAGTCAAAATGACGCAGGATAACTAAATCGAGGAGCACATTTTAATATTTGAATAAAACTCAAGATTGCCATGTGTCCCTTTAAATATGGGATAAAAAAGCTCAGGAGTATCAATGGGAAATTTGAGTAAAATTGGCCAAGTGGTTTCTGAGAAACAGCTGCTTACGGACACCAATGCCCAAGCCGCTAGACGAAATTTGCCTATACGGTTTCATGAGAGTGGGTGTTATTGTTTCGGAGTTATCGTCCAGAATGCATATTTCCATATACGGTCATGGCGACCTGGACCTTTGACCCCCAAAAAAATTAGGGTTCCTCCTCTTACTAAGGGCAATGTACAGTTCATGATTGTGGGTGTTATAGTTTCAGAGTTACTGTCTGGAATGAGCAATTGTTTACGGACAGGCAGACATATAAAAAGTAGACAATAATCAAATCAGTAATATTTTATGTTTTAGTAAGACAAAGGTTGGACCTAAACCCCATTATTTTTACAAGTCTCTGTTAGTAAAATATCAGTAAAGAGAAGATTGCTGGACAGACATAATGAGACATCATGCAATGCATAAGAACCAGCTAATGCATTATATAGTTGCGCATTAGTTCATAATCTGAACCACACCGTAACTGAATGTTGTTTAACGGCTCATCAGCACAGTTTAGGTTATTTAGAGCCGCCCCAGAGAGAGGGGAAGGATACATAGGAATCCGGGAACCTGCCCTACTCTTATTATCAAATAGATTCCTAATGTTTTTTTAACGTGCTCGAATGATAGATCGATACACGGGACCGCCCGGTTTACGTCCCCATCCGACGGACGAGGCTAAGGGAAAGTGTCTTGCCCAAGAACACACCGACGGAACTCAGTGGCACCACGGAGGATTGAACCCGGGGCCCCCGGTTACCACACCGTAAGTAAAACAAGTTGAATTTGGGGTCAAAATGTTCTAGTTCTGAAACCAAATAGAAAGGAGTGCTAGTTATTTGTGAGCATCAACTTACCAGTACATGTCATCTTCAAAAATCCATATGTATATCATGGCCATTCATCACAGCCTGGAAAATATGTTAATGCTCGAGTCTGGGCACCGACACTGTGACAATTTGTATTAGCAAACTGCGCGCATGGGTATACTGAAAATAGCATTAAAAAAATGCAATTTAAAGCCAAAGTAATTTGTCATAGTCGTTAATAGTATTGTTGTAAAACACACATATACTTTATGTTATTTCTGGATGCAAGCCATTGTGGGTTAAAATTCAATTATTAAATTTTTATTATTAAACAAGAGGTCAATGATTTTCAAGCTATACTGTTAGGTTTTGATAGCTAGATCAGCATTTCTGTGAAGTTTCATAAACATCTGTCAAGTAGTTTCAGAGTAGTAACAAAGATGGCCACTAGCGGCCATGTTTAATGTCGGTCGAATCAAAATAATCTTCGACAAAAATCAACATCATGTCATGCTGATCATTTTAGAAAAAGTCCCATATCAATTTCACTTACAGTTTTCAAGAAGTAGTTGCTACAAACGTTTTTTGAAAAATCTATTTTTAGCCGTGGCGGCCATCTTGCAAATTTGCTAGGATATACATCAAGAGCAACATTCCTGTAAAGTTTCATGACAATCCGTCAAGTAGTTTCAGAGGAGTACTAGTCACTACAAATTGTTACTATACAAACTCTATGTAAACAAAGATGGCCACTTGCCGCCATGTTTAATGTCGGATCAAAATAATTTTCGACAAGGATCAACATCATGTCAAGCTGATCAGTTTAGAAAAAGTCCCATATCAATATCACTTATAGTTTTCAAGAAGTAGTCGCTAAAACCTTGTTTTTAAAAAAATGTTTTTAGCCAAGGCGGCCGTGTTGAATTTCCGGCCAATCTAAATTTTGCTGGGATCAATTAGACATCAAGAGCAACATTCCTGTGAAGTTTCATGAAAATTCGTCAAATAGTTTCAGAGGAGTAGTCGCTACAAGTTTCTACTATATAACTCTTATGTAAACAAACAAAGATGGCCACTGGTGGCCATGTTTAATGTCAAATCCAAATAAATTTTGACAAGGATCAACATCATGTCATGCTGATCATTTTAGAAAAAGTCCCATATCAATATTATTTACAGTTTTCAAGAAGTAGTCTCTATAAACTTGTTTTAAAAATACTTTTTTTTAGACGTGGCGGCCCTCTTGAATTTCCGGCCGACCTGAAATTTTGGTAAGATCAACTAGACATCAAGAGCAACATTCCTGTGAATTTTCAGAGGAGTATTCTCTACAAATTTTTGATATATAAACTCTATGCAGACATGTTTATTGTCGAATCAAAATAATTACGACTCATTTTAAAAACAGTTCCATATCAATATTATTTATAGTTTTTAAGAAATAGTCGCTACAAAAAAAACAGACGGACGACTCGGACGACGCACCATGGCATAAGCTCTGCTGATCTTTGATCAGTAGAGCTATTAACATATAAAGATGCAGTTTTATTCAATATATTTATTATAGTCTGTCTATTTGTAGATCAGTTAAAAATTACTGGTTCTGCTTAGTTTTTAGTCTATTTTGTACTGAAAATTACCTCTCACAATGGACCATGTCACACAGATACATACAGCAATGAAAAGTGTTATTCTTTGAATACCCGTCAGCCTGCAACCAAATTACTTTCTTGCAAAGTGGTTTAAGGTTTAGCATTCTTATTTGAACTCTTAGGCCATATTAAATTAATTCCCAGTTTATTATCACCGCACGCCCCGAATATTTTATGCCGCCCCGACAATTTTTATTTTGAAAAAAAAAATAAAAAAAAAAATAAAAAAAAAAAAAATAATAAAATAAATAATGTCCAGATTGTGGTGTATTGTTCTGAATGTGAAAAACCAAGAGTCCTGTATTGTAAACATGTGGTGAAAGGAAAGAAAATAACTGATTTGCTTCAAATCTTAGCTGACCTACAATATACATATGGTTCTGTCCTTCAAGATGTTGAAACAGAGGACAATCATATTTTACATTCGGTATTTGTTAGAAAAAATGTAACTTGTGACATGTCAGTGGAACTACCATATTTTTCTGTTGGCTTCGAATCGGTATGTTATTACTGTGGTTTGTCAGATGACCTTGTAGAACCAGATGATAAATATCCCGTATGTGAGTTGTGCCTATCTGGCAAACGCAGTCATTCGTAAATAAAAGGGGAACTGTTTCAAACAAGAAGGTGTTATATTGAGAACTTCAACTTTTAAAACTCACATACATGGTAGTTTATATCATTATAAATACAAATGTATGCTATAGCAGTGACTATTGGTAATAAAGTGAGGGTTCAAAACATAATACTTCTGGTTATTAATATTTTTGTGATGTTTGATGTCATCTCATGAAAATAAAAAATAAAAAATAAAATTGCATCCCCCGCCCCAATTTTTTCAAAAATTTGGATGATAAACTGGGAATTAACTTGATATGGCCTTAAGCATAGCTTTAAATCTTGTCCTTGCTGCTATAGTTTAATATGACCAGAAGTGCAATTGACTGTCCGTCAGAAAAATGTGCTATGTAAATAGTCTCCCTAAAGCTCATAAACATTGATTGCACATGTATGTGTGATTTTAGGGGTCAGCTACTACTAGCCAACCTATACCTGGGTGTAATTTTTGGTTTTCAGACACTTCCCGCGATTGGAAATACTGTCCATTAAAATGGTACGAACAATTAGCGGGTCTCTCTTTTTTTAATTATTCTCATCGCTTGCAGTGCACGCCAAAAATCATCGGCAAATTTACTATTGTTTTGCATAACAAATTGGCAGTAAATTCTCAGTGAACCCGTACCAATATTACAGGGAAAAAATGAGAAACAGAACCAAAGATAGGAACTAAATAACTGGTGACGCGGTTTCATACAATCAATAAAGCTGTCTCGTGAAAACAGAACCAAAGAGAGAAAACTGTAAATAACTGGGGATGCGGTTTCATACAATCAGTAAAGCTGTCTCGTGAAAAGTATGCTATGCACCACAAAAACTCTGATTGGCAAAAAGAAGCTACCAAGATACGCATCGTTTTCAAAAGAAATAGCGTACCTGAAAATTACTTCCGTATATGGTATGGAGTGAATTAAAATAAAATGAAGACTCTGAAATATCACGTAATTTACATGGATGCGCAGTCTATCTGGAGCACTGCAGAGCTAGAACCCCACTTTATAAAGTAGGTAGAGTATGTGGCACAACTCCATACGCAGGTTTCTGACGACATCACGCAATGCCTGAATAAACAACTAATTTAAGCCTTATATACCACACATGCATACATAAAACTCACCAAAGAAAAGAATATCATGCCGATCTAGTCATGTTCCCTCTGACATGTTTAATGTTTTTCTCTCGAAATAGCTTGCTGTCATCTGTAATCTGGTTCCATATTTCCAAGTTTATCAATTTTCTTTGGTGATTTTATGGTGTGGTATTCAGGGTTCAGTCAATTATAATCCGGTTATTGTTATTTAAGCAGGTATTGGGTGATGTCTTCTGAGTTTATATGCAGTGCTCCAGATAAGCTTTCAGCACAATGTATGCATGTTTTTTTTTTTACGTATTTACAAATTACAAACTTATGTGTATTTTTGTAAACAAAATTTGTAAACGGTATACTCTGTAAAAAAAGTTTTCGACCATGGCAGTGTTCGAACCCTTACAATGATCGCTGAACCTTGACATTCGACCATTACCCTTTTTATCTCAGTTGATAATTCACAATAGACCAACAATCAACAATAATTATCGTTTACAATGAAAGTTTGCGAAAAAATAATAATCTTTTTATTGGTTACTCGAATGTGTCCGTAACTGTTACTTTTTATGGACTTTGCAACATTTTTTACAGACCCTTTGTGTGTTCGCGATATTTTTTTAAAATCAAATCTTGTTTGGAATTTAATGTTTCTGGTACCAAATTAACCAAGTAGGGTAGACCTTGGTTACTAAAAAAAGATACTTAAATTCTGTCCACTATTTTTATTTTTATATGATTTATATACCCTGGTCCAAAACCTTTTTCACCGAGTATATATTCATTAGTCATTACCATAAAAAAACATTGCATATTTCATCTCCCCCTTAAAAAGAAGAAGACAGAAGCAATGTTGAATGTATATATATTTAAGGGCATTATTGATTAATTCGTGTCAAATAGCCGACAAAAAGGCCATTTCTATTTTATTGCAAGCATCTAACGAAACGTAAGTAAAATTCTGCACTTGACTGTCATTCAGTACCTCAAACTTCAATAAGCATCCACTGAGTGTGGCCGGGCGCAATCTACTTTTCTAAGCTATTAAGTTGTGTGTATTTGGTTCTCCATATTTATCAGCGATTATATATATATATTGTTCTGCTTGCATACAGGACCGACACATCCCCTCCGAAGGCTGGCATACTTTCACACCGAAGGCTGGCATACTTTCAGAGTACCTTGCTCAAGTAAGATACTACCACACACACTGGCATGGTACAAAGACCCTGTTAGTGATTGCTTATCTGGAAGGAAAGCATTAAAGTAAAGATATAAACAAACATTAAAAAACAAACCGTCATCCTACCAATAAAATTCACTGGACAGTTGTCATCTACCTAACTAGCCGCCTAGTATTTATGCCTCCCGAAAGGTTTCGGGGGCATATAGTAATCGCACCGTCCGCCCGTAATTCCGCAGTTCGTGTCCGGACTGTACCTTCAAAACACCCTGCATGGATTTTTAATTAACTTGGCACAAGTGATCACCATAACAAGACGATGTGTCGCGCGCAAAACCCAGATCCGTACCTCAAAGGTCAAGGTCACACTTTAAGTTCATAGGTCAAAAACAGGTACGCATTTCGTGTCCGGACCGTAATGTCACAACCCCTGCAGGAATTTTTAATTAACTTGGCACAAGTGATCACCATAACAAGACGATATGTCGTGCGCAAAACCCAGGTCCGTACCTCAAGGTCAAGGTCACACTTGAAGTTCATAGGTCAAAAACAGGTACGCAATTTCGTGTTTGACCGTAACGTCACAACCCCTGCAGGGATTTTTAAATAATTTGGCACAAGTGATCACCATAACAAGACAATGTGTCGCGCGCAAAAACCCAGGTCCGTACCTCAAAGGTCAAGGTCACACTTGAAGTTCATAGGTCAAAAACAGGTATCCGGACCGTAATGTCACAACCCCTGCAGGGATTTTTAAATAACTTGGCACAAGTGATCACTTGGAGGTCAAAAGTCAAATTGTGTCCGGTCATTCATGGACGGATTTTCAAATAACTTGGCACAAATGCTCACCACAACCAAACAACGTGTCGCGCACAAAATCCAGGTCCGTGGCTCCAAGGTCAAGGTCATACTTAGAGGTCAAATGTGACTTCGGGGGTATTTCTCACTAACAGTGCTATTTCTTGTTTACTATTATTTCTGCACCGATATTCACAGACATATTAATAAATTTGTTATTAGTTCTGTGCAATATCAGACTAATACCGCCATGTTTTGTTGTTGCATAGACTGCTTCACTGCACATATTTTGTGTTGACGCCGCATTTGTGTAATTAAGCCTCAAGTATACCCTTACCCTACTAGAATATGCAGGGTTCAAATTTAAAACTTATTTACTTGCTAAATGCAAGTAGATTTTTGCAGATTGCAAGTAGGAAATATTAGTACTTGATAAATTGTTCAAGTAATAAAAGAAAACTACCGTACTAGGTCTCTGTCTACATTTATTCACTGAACATATTTATCTAACTTGGTTAAATAGGTGGATATAAGTAAGTACAATTATACATTATTAAATTCCTGCATCTAGCTGAATGTGAAATTGTCATTATTTACATGTATAGCAATCCTTCTAAAATGAAACAAGGTTTCAAATTATATTAATGCAAGTACCTTAATTAAAATAGTAAGTAGAAAACCTTTGCACCTGCTTTTTTATAGCAAGTGGCTAAAAATGTAAGTCAGAATATGCCAGTCGCGCATCGTGCAATACTCATTTACTCACGTGAGTAAACTTTTCAAACGAAGACTCAAAAAAAAAAATCAAAAAAAAAATCGAAATACGCAATAAAAAGGTGAGCCTAAAATGCAACAGAAGTCATGTACAGCGTAATTAGTACATAAATATTTGTTTGACATACTAAGTGTGTGCAGTTTAGTTTTATTCATTTATATGTTAGAGTAATTCTCTAAGTTTAAACGCTTCCGAGTGCTTCGTCAACTGTTTCATTTTATGTGTTAATGAGCAAATTTTGCCTTTAAATTTGATCCCTGATATGTGTTTTATCATTTCTGATAATTTAATTTATCTAGTTTCTAGTCATTGAATTAACAATGTTTTTTCTCTGTATGGTGTTTTACGTCCTTTTCAACAAATTAACAATGAACTTGGACTGTAATAAAGTCCTGAATAAAGTAAAGACTGTGCACATTATCAAGAATACTACTATAAAACATGTTTAAAAAGTTGACTTGTAAGTGGAAATCCAAGCATCACAACTTTTGATTTTGAAATGCCCACTTCACTTTGTTGCGGGACATTAAAAGGTTGCACATTTCAAATTAAATCAATTTTGTGCATAGGTGCATGTACGGCAGTAATTGAGTTTAGGGTTATATGACTACAGGCACACATTTTCTACCCGTTCCATTTCTTAGAAAAGGGTTTAAAAAATCGCGGAGCCAGTGTGCTTGTCAACTAATTTTTGTGTCCTCGATAGATCAGATTTTCTTGCATACCGGACAAGGATATCCCTCATTTTACAGGGGCTAGATATTTCCATCTCACCCTAGGGTCGAGATAAAATTCATGTGCGCCGACATCTGCTATACCGAAAAACATGCAAAACGTTAGTAGCTGGCGGCATCAACGTACAACATGTCTCTGATATGCAAGAAAAAGAATCTATCATGGGTATTCGGTTCAAATAGGGAATTCCAACCCACGGTATAAGTGTTTTAATCGGAACCGTGGCTCTGGAACAGAGCCTCGGTTCCGATAAAAATACGTATGCCTCGGGTTGGAATTCCCTATCTTCATCGGATACCCATGAAAGATTCTTATAATAAAGCACTACTAGCAGGGTTGTCTCTAATAGCCGGTAACCGGCTATATTCGCCGTCTGTTTTGAATTTGGAGGTCATCATCTGAAAGAATCATGAAATAACTAAAAATCCTGACCTTAATTAGCACCAAAAACATGAGATTGCATGAGACCTCATGCTTATCCGCGGGGAAGAATGCACGTCTATAAACGTCTAGACACTTTTTTATATACGCGGTCTAGGTTGCATCTATAAAAGTCTGTATGTAAAAAAAGCACACAAAGACGTCAAACGTCTCACAACACAGTCAATATTACATAGCTCTGCATGTGTAACAGGACCCCTCTGGACCACTGTAGAACTTAATGAATTTTCTTAAACATATTTTCTTTGTGAAACTTGATGTCTGTTGCGCGAAAAATAATGAAAGAGACGGATTTGTTCACCACAAGTTATATTTGGGGGATTATCCGGGATATCTTTTAGAAAGTTTCACACACTGGTAGTGATTCCGCTGAATAAATAAAAATTCAGAGACAAATTCCAATCGGATGCCATGATCAGGGTATAGTCAGAACAGACTTCAGTACTGGTATGGAAAATGGCAAGGATGAATAACAAATCCATTACCAAACGTTCCGAACGATATCATGATACAAATATAGTGACAGTGTGATAAAAGACAATATTATGTTATTTTTCTTTTTTGGCGAGCATCATATGCAGCAATATTGAACATCAGATAATAAAAAAGCAAATTTATAAGATATTTACTACAGGTGCCCCACCCACCAACTCGGCAAAGCCAACTGCCTCGCATTTAATTTCATCACACCTTCATAACCTGGAAGTATTCTAAACATATAAATCAACATAAAACAAGTCGTTGTACCAAACATATTCAATGGACAGTTACCATCTTCCTACCATTGGTCATCTTATGATGACTTGCTACACCCATCTGAGTCTGCTACTCAAAACGCCATTTTGTGAAGGCTGCTTCACTGCGCATGTCCCTTGTCTTTGTAGCGTTGACGATCCTTTTCTCCAAGTACCCTAACCTAAGGCTATTTACAGTTTCCGGTAATACCATTCTATACATCTTATTATTGAATTAATAATAAAGGAAAGATTGCAACGGCCTGAATACTATTAAACAGGGATCAAAAGATCGTTCTACATGGACTTTTCAGATCCTACAGTATTCTGAAATCCGAACATCACGATTTGTGATTTTTAACATACTCTGTTTATTCCAGAAGCTTTTTATTTATAAAACCAAACATGTTTGTACTAAAATTACGAAAACAAGCATTTGTATGTGATTTTATTTGGTAAAATACAATAAATAAGTATATTCGTAAATGGCCCTTCCGTTTCGGAATTCGTAATTGGTCGGTTCTTCGCAAACGGCGTATAACATCAATATTGCTAGAAGACCTTCTCTTGCAACGCAAACCTCGTGCGTCACGTGAGAATACACACCGGGGGGAAGCCGTTCCAGAGAGACGTCTGTGATGCCAGGTTTGTGCAGAAGGTGTGTTTTCAGTTACATTATCGACATCGGGTGTGCTGCCATTTCAGTGCCGTATTTGTGGAAATACAACACCGATTGTGTAGATAGCAGCTTTTGATTATCAAAAATCATCCCTTTAAGGTTTCCTTAGCATCCATGAAATAGTATTGCTTAGCAAAATTTGAAACTATTTAAAGGAATATTTAGCACTCAATGAAATGTGCTTAAAACATCAAACATTGTTTAAATAAAGCGCTGTTCAAGCTGTCCTAAAGGGTACTTCTCTTTTTCTTTTTGGTGAGTATATATATTACAAAATAACGCTCTTTTTATTAAAGAAACTAACCCGCCAAATAACGTCAACATTACACTACAAAACTGTTGATCAAAACTCTATCCAGGTTTTCAGGTCATATAATAATGTATTTATACCAGTTAAAAGTAAAGGTTTATTCACGGTTTCTTAAAATCGTGATCGAATATGCGCAAAATGAATTATGAGTTGGTAACTCTTAATTCGACTCCAGTTTTGGGGTTTGGCCTGGCTGGTTAAAACCTATATTGTCTATGTAGGGTTTTGGATTCTCAAATATGTAAGTTATATATATACATCGTCGTCGCAGGTTTAGAAACGATGTACGTGTTGGTGGCGAGAAGGCTGCTTTTAAAGGACTGGAGGCGATCTGGAAGAAGTATAGGCATAAATCCAAAACCATAATATTGTGTTTTAGTTCCATTTCAATTCACCTATGCACAAAACTAGGCCCAATGTTCTGTACGGTTTAATTATTAGCTCAACTATTCGAAGAATAAGAGAGATTATGTAATCTCCCCGGCGTCGGCATTGGCGTCGGCGTCGGCGTCCCACATCAGGGTTTGCGTGTAAGCTGTGTTTACAAGTCTATATCTCTTTCATTTCTTATCCTAGCACAACCAAATTTGGCCGTGAACTTCCTTATAGCATTGTCTTAAGAGCTGCTTAAGAAATTTGGTTCCTATAATCCCTGGGCTCCCATGGAATATACAAAACATCTTGGGATTTCCTTGGAATATATATCGAATTAAGTGTGCAGTATATACTATATATAGCGGAAATTCCCGTGTCGCGTTTATTTTTTCTTTCAGTATATATATATATACCTAAGTCTCTCAACCTTCAAAACGTCTTTAAGGTTATACAGTTATAGTTAACCATTTTACAACCGAAATACATTTTATAGTTGCATTCCTTACAATTTCAATTTTATTTAATTTGAACATTATGTTTTCAGTTTGATATAAAATAAATCCTATGTTCACTACAAAACAACACATATCATATATTTATTTTATCTCGAAGTGAGAAAATTAAAAAAACCCACATGTTTCGCTATTGTATTCTCATTTCTTGAAGAATATAATTATATAAATCCATTACATGGGAAAGAAACTTTTTTCATTCAATAACAAAATGTTTTCATTTGCACCGGTCCCGTGCCTCCGACGAATATAGCATGGGCCATTATTACACTAGTAGGTCATATACCATTATTGCATTTCCCATAGGCCTCCGTTATAGCCTTTTGGCCTACAACCCCTATTCCTATATCCGAACTTTTTTAAAAGAACTATCTTAGAGACACTCAAAAATGACCAGCAAATTGGGAGAAATGTAATGCTTTCAGCCTCTAATATTTCACTGAAGGTAGGCATCCCCAGAATGGCAGTAAATAAATTTTACTTTTCGCAAATATACTCTCAGTATAATTGTATCCATAAAAATGCAAATCTCAGTCAAATATCCTAAATCAACATGTTGTGTGATGGAAATATAATATGTTGATGTTTTATGGGGATTTGTTATGATTTGGGTAATTTAATCCAATCAGAATCTACCTTGCAATCTGACAATATGCCCTAATACTCTTTCAACCAATCAGAAGCCCCAAATCAATAGGGGTATGTGACCAGTAACAGCAGTTAGGTTATCTGATTACTAGCTGTAACAGTGTGACTATACCGTATGATCTATGACGTCATTATTGTTAATTCTTGAAGAAAACAAGAGCTGTCGGAGAACAGCGCAGCTCGACTATTCGATTTTGCAGAGAATAATAAATTATATAGCTAGTATATACCATCAGAAAACAAGGCTAAAACAATGTGGGGTGGGGTTGGGGGACGGGGCTTGTATAGAAACTCGGGCCGATATAAAATTATGTGTGAAACTTTATTATTTTTATCTGTTTTAATCCAAATTTGCTGTCATTTTAAAAAAGAAATTTGTAGTCGAAAGGCAACTCGGGGAGGGAGCTGATATATGGCAATTTTTATTGTGGCCCTTTCATTTTTTTTATATAGATATTTCATCCGTGTATCTGAATTTAAAAATCTGAATCTGAAAATATGTAAAAAAAATGTAAAAAAGGACAAAATAGAGAAAAAGAAAAAAAGGCAAAACACATAAGTGAAACTAAAGAAACAAAAGACAAACTTAAAATTAAAAGTATGACTGAGGAAACAAAGCCAAAAGGCAGTACCGACCTACATCAAATAACAAAGCAGTTGTTGGATATAAACAGTAAAATGTCAAATGTTATAACAAAAGATGACGATACTTTCAAACAACTAATTAGAGAAACGTTCCATCAAATGAAAGAAGAGTTCCTGAAATCTGTATCACAAACGATAGATATTCTTGAAGGAAAACTCTTTGACAAGGAGCAGGAAAATGACAAGCTTAGACAGAAAGTTGAAGAACTAAATACAGTCATACAAAGACAAAAGTCTGAAAACATAACTCTAAAAAAAGAAATAGAAATCATACATGATAAAACTTCAGAAAAGATAAATGATCTTTAAGAGTGGTAGACGGAACAACATTCGAATAAACGGAATAACTGAAAATGTAGATGAAACACCCGATCAAACGATTAATGGTGTTCTAGAGTTGTTAAACAACAAAATCGAGAATCTATACCTACAAAAGAATGATTTCGATATTGCCCACCGATTAGATAAGAAAACAGGCGGCCAGAATAGGCAAAATTTGTTAGCAGAATGAAACGAGACTTAGTCATTCTAAAGAAAAAGGCGTTCAGCGGCACGGGCATATTCATCAATGAAGACCTGACCTTCATCAACCAGCAAGTATTGACATGCATCACAAAGAAAATGGCCGACGAAGTCGACTTTGTATGGTCCAAAAACGGAAGAGTTCTATTCAAGAACAAAACGGGAAATATCCACAAGGTCCCATATAAAGAGTTCCAGCACTGGATCGATTTGCCATGGCCAAATTAATGTGTATATACGATTTGCCATGGCCAAATTAACATTAAACAACTTGCATCTGTGTTAGATAAACACTCGCTGGTAATACAATTTAAATACACTTGAAATATATACAAATAAGGTGACAACTATCTTTTTGTGTGAACTATACGCTTTAGTGACCGAAAAACCGATAAAACCAAGTCCATGTAAACTTTGAACACTCGGAAATCAAGCGCGGATCAATAGCACGATGCTGTAAAAGTGAAGAAGACTAAAGTGTACGATGTGAGCATGTAGCAAACCGGTTTTTTAAAACATTTCCTCATAACAAATCAAATATATGACACTTCAAATGATATGTATAGCGTCATTTGATGCTATGTACATTTTATATAAGCGTTGATTCAAAGTGAACATACCTGTTGCAAGTTATATGAAGTATACATTTCGAATGAATATTGTGAGGTAAAAATATATTTGGGAACGGATGTAGATTAAATACGCTCCCATATACTTATACAAGTTGATATATTAGATTATATTTAATTAAATATGAAATTATTATTTGCTTCCTTAGATTGATGATCATTATTATATGTACTGAAGGACGAGTTTACCGTTACGCTACATCTTTGAATGTTATGCGAACAAATTAGTGTATATGAGAATGGGTATATGTAAACTACACTCAAGTGATATGAAAACGCAACACGAGAATTTCCGCTATAGATTGTATGTACAATATGCTGCTTTTAATCGAATAGTACATGGCTACGTAAGACCTTTCCTTTTGGAAAAAATACTAAAACAACAAATAATACAGCAAATAGTATTCCTGCAATGTTTCATTATTCACAGAGTACGCGTTTGGCTCAGTCATGTGAGCAAACTTAGGATGCAAAATTTTGCAAACTATTTACGTTAAATACAGTACTGAACTAGCCCAATTTTTCGAAGAGCAACTTCAACATTGATGAAGTTCTTGTTACAAAGTGTAGTGTGATTAAAACGTCTACAACATCACAGTTGTGTCCTTTCTCTAGTTAACTGCAACTTTTTTTTAAAAAAACATCTTGGGATTTCTTTGGAATATTATGTGCAATTAAGTGTGCAGTATATACGATATATTGCGGAAATTCCCGTGTTGCGTTTTCATATCACTTGAGTGTAGGTAAAATATGTTTCCTTTGATTAATTTGGAATAGCGTGTGAAAACGTACGTAGACAATCGACCTTCTTATTGATTCTTTATTTAATATACCAGGTGGGTTCAATTTATTCTGTCACTGTACTTCGGAACTAACAGATACTGGAAATATAAAAAACTTCTTATTACAATCCTTCAAAGTATTTCCCCTGAACAGATACACACTTTCGGAGTCGCGCTATCCATGACGTAAACGCAGCAAAGATGTCTCCCCTTGGTATACTGTTGAGACACTGAAATATTCCGGCACCGAGGGCACTTCTGGAAGCATAGCGTCTAACAGAGTGGTTTTTATTCAGCAAAGGGTATAGGAAAAAGTCACAGGGACTAAGGTCGGGAGAATAAGGCGGGTGTTCAAGCTGTACAACTTTTTCTTGCTCCAAAAAAGACTGCATAATGTTAGCTTTGTAAGCTGAGGCATTGTCATGAATCAGCTAGATGCCATTCAAAACTTTACTTGGGCGTTTTTTCTTGTAATTATTTTTGACTGCTTTGAGCATTTTGTCCTTGCAAAATTTGGCCGTGATGGTTTTTCCCTGTTTGCATGGAATTTGTGCCACAGGGCCACTGGAATTAAAGAAAATTGCATACAATTTTTTTTTAGCGCTTTTTGTTCGTTTTGCAATAGCCGGTCTTGCTGATTTTTACCCAACCATTGTTTATTGTTTATCCGCCGATGGGCCTCAAAATAGTATACCCACGTTTCATCTCCAGTGAGCAACTCAGAAAGTATTCTAGGATGACAATTTTCATAGTTTTTAAGAAGATATTTAGCACATTTTAAGCGTTTGGCCTTTTGTTCGGTTGACAGCAAATGAGAGACCCATCTAGCACAAAGCTTCTTTAATTTCAAACAGTTGGTCAACATGTGATGAGTTGTGCCTTCTGAGGTGCCAAGACTATTAGCTTTCTTAGAAACTGTATACCGCCCTTCTTCGTCTGCCATGGCCTTCACAGCATCAATGTTCTCCTTTGTTGCTGCAACAATGGGCCTGCCAGGATGGTTACGGTCTTTAATGCTAAGTTTACCCCCTTTAAATGTCTTAGCCCAACGAAAAACCCTTCTCAATGACACGGCAGAACTGCCATGTACACGGCACAGTTCAGCATAAATCTCTTTTGCAGGTACTTTTAAAGCAACCCTGGTTTTAATGTAAGCCCTAATTTCAATTTTTTCTTCACTTTTCATGATCGCATTGAAATATAGCCACTATACATGAGTGCGCATAATTCAACAATGGATATCTCCGTCAATTGTTATCGGATTAAACCTCTATTTTGCATGTACGTAGTTAGTGAAATCGCCTTCAAATGCACGAGTTTTCAGTGCGGTTATGTAAGGCGGTTTCTACGGAAGCGCATTAGTGACAGAATATATTGAATGCCCCTTGTATACAAAGGTCTCATAGTTTGCTTAAAATTAAAATAGATGTATAAATGTATAGCTATATGGTATGGTGACAAGTGTCATTCAGGTTTGGAGTTGGCAGTTATAAGATGTGTACAAGAGTTAATGGATCAGCTATATGTATACGTAGTATAGTACGGTAAACTTGGATATGTGCGGACGCAACAGGTTTTGCTTAAAGCTGCACTGTGTATATAAAACAGATTTGAGTCTATGCGAATACATACTTAACGTAAGCTATGATAAGCTAAAGTAATTTATTATTATTTTTTTTAAAAAAGCAAATTATACGCAAATTATACGCATAATGCCATTTATTTAAACGTCAAATATTTTTGTTTTGATAAAAAAAGAGACTCTAAATTTAACTAAACACTAAAGTTTTTTTTCTTTTTTTTTTCTTGTTAACATCAATCGAATCTTCAAATGATTGTATTTTAATTTTTTATATATCGTTTACATGTTAACATATGTGTTGTATTGTTTTTGTATGCCTTTTTTACTTTGAGGTATTGCCTAGACTTATAAGTAGTAAAACCACAAACAAACGTGTTATACTGTTTCATCCCATTATTTGCATTTATGAAACTATTTATGTCATCCAAAACTATGATTATATGTCAACCTTCTCTTAGATTGCCTTATCTATCTTCTTATCAAATACGTTTACGACATTACATATGGATTTTAAACTATCCTCTTTAAATGTCAGAGGTTTGGTAAATAAACACAAACGACAACGAGTATTCCACTGGTTAAAGGATCAACACTTTTCAATATGTCTTTTACAAGAAACACATTTAAGTAGCAAATTAGAACAAACATGGAAAACCGAATGGGGTGGTGATGCATATTTCAGAGGAGTTAAGAGTAATGGTGAAGGCGTATGCATTTTAATCAATTCAAACCTATCATACACATGTTTAAACTATACAGATATTGTTTCAGGTAGATTACAAGCTATCGATTTAAAATATAACGATAAAGAAATAACTTTAATTAATATCTACGGTCAAAATAACGATCATATATCTTTACTCGAAAAGTTACAAAAATACATTTTAGAACATGAAGATAAAAACTTTGTTATAAGGTGTGATTACAATACAGTCTTGAATACTGCAATAGATAAAAAGATTGGAAGGATTGATACACATATACGTTGTCGAAATAAAGTAAATTCATTAATTGAACTCATTCAGTTAACAGATGTTTGGAGAATACAACATCCAAACACAACTCAATATACATGGCATTCAAACCACAGACCGCCAATATTTTGCCGATTAGATTATATCCTTATTTCTAATAACCTAGTTAATATTACAATAGAAAGTCGGATTAAAGCTGGCTATAAAACAGATCATTCACTTATTACATTAAATCTAGACCTTAATGTGCAGCAACGAGATCCGGGGTATTTTAAAATGAACAATAGTTTAATTCTAGAAAGAGATTATCAACAAAATATTAAAAACATTATCGAAGAAGTCGCAAATATTAACAAAGACGCAAATCTAAACACATTATGGTAAGTAATAAAAGGTTCTATTAGGAATGAAACAATACGATATGCAACATATAAAAAGAAATGCGATAACAAGCAAGAAAAACAACTTCAAACAGATATTGAAAACTTAGATATTCGAATGCAAAATATAGTAGACAATGATTCTCGGATGATGTAAAACTGGAAAAAGACAGAAAACAAGCAGAATTAAATGACATTAAAGACAACAGAATAAATGGAATTATTATTCGTTCTAAAGCGCAAATGGTCGAAAGCAATGAAAGAAATAGTAAGTTTTTCTCTAATTTAGAAAAGAAAAAATCGGAAACTATAACGGTTTCACAAGTTAATATAAATGGAAAAATTATTACCAATCAGCTAGATATACTAAACGAGCAAAAAGGGTTTTACGAACGATTATACAAACAAAAAATCATAAAAACATCCAATTTTAACTTTTTTAATAATTGAATGAAACGTTAAACCCAAGAAGAAAAGGATACTTGTGACGGTATGTTAACCGAATATGAATGTGCAAATGCTCTAAAAGCCATGAATAATAATAAAATCCCGGGTTCAGGAGGACTCATTACAGAGTTTTACAAAATATTTTGAAATCATTTGAAACAATTTTATATAAAATCAATAAATTATTCGTTTGCCACAGGGGAAATGACAGAACTGCAAAAACAAAGTATAATTACACTTCTGCCTAAACCTAACAAAGATATATCCTTTCTAGAAAATTGGAGACCTATAAGTTTATTAAATGTAGATTACAAAATTGCCAACAGAATTAAAAAAGTAATATCGTCGACAATTAGTAGTGCTCAAACAGGTTTTATTAAGGGTAGGTACATTGGAGAAAATATAAGATTACTATTTGAAATACTTGAATAAATAGACGAACTCCAACTACCGGCTTTATTCTTCTTTTCAAATTTTGAAAAAGTTGTTGATAGTTTAGATCATACGTTTTTATTTGAAACACTTATACATTTAAATTTTGGGGAATCTCTTATTAACTGGGTAAAATTATTTTACAAAAATGCAAATTGCTGCGTAATAAACAATGGAAAATTAAAACTTTGGGTCCACGGAAAGATAACTCTATACCAGTTGAAATAGTCGACGATCTAGGTTGCGTTATCAC
Source organism: Cyrtodaria siliqua (assembly GCA_037043455.1). Classification (NCBI taxonomy): domain Eukaryota; kingdom Metazoa; phylum Mollusca; class Bivalvia; order Adapedonta; family Hiatellidae; genus Cyrtodaria; species Cyrtodaria siliqua. The sequence continues at coordinate 133,645 of JAWPHD010004750.1, read as the reverse complement.
AGATCATAATATTGTTTTAGATAGATGGAATCGTGATTTTGAGGGTCTTTATAATAATGGTCAGACTGACAATTGTGACGAAGCTCATTACAATCGGTCAAAAACTCATAAACTATTATTGGAAAATTCGATGTCGGACCCGCTGTGTGATTCAAATTATCAGCTTAATTACAATATAACCTTACAGGAAATTACGGTTATAATCATGCACACCAAGTCCAAATCTGCCTGTGGCTATGATAGAATACCATATACTGTTCTTAAATATCCACCTGTTATAGCAATTTTGTACAAGCTATTTCAATTTGTGTTTGACACGAGCATTATACCACACGAGTGGAGAAAAGCTATTATATGCCCTATTTTGAAAGACGCTAATTCTGATCGAAGAATACATTTGAACTACAGAGGGATTAGTCTTCTCTCTTGCATAAGCAAACTTTATAGTTCATTCATAAATAGACGTCTTACAATGTTTTTGGAAGACAATGATATACTTGTGGACGAGCAGAATGGATTTAGGAAAGATCGTTCATGTGAAGATCATATATTTACTCTTAACAGTGTTCTCCGTAATAATCAATCTGTTTTTACTGCGTTCATCGATCTGCGCAAAGCGTTTGACTTTATAGATCGTGATATGATGCTTTACAAGTTACTTTTATACAAACTTGATGGAAAGATATACAACTCCATCAAAAATATCTACACAAGTTCGGTATCGTGTGTCCGTCTTAATGGTTCGCTTACTGAGTGGTTTAATTGCGCATCCGGAGTGAAACAGGGAGATAACTTGTCACCGACGCTGTTCTCGATATTTATTAATGACCTTGTCCGTGAGATAAATGACCTTGACCTTGGTGTCCTGCTTGATGACCGTAAACTGTCGGCATTATTATATGCTGATGACATTGTGCTCTTGGCGAGTTCGGAAGAGAATTTACAGCGCATGTTAGATACCTTTCACAATTGGTGCCGTAGGTGGCGTGTACTTATAAACACTGATAAATCCAAGTGCATCCACTTTAGAAAACCGCGTAGTAATAAAAGCAATCATGTTTTTAAAATTGGTGATAATGTATAAGAAACAGTCGGACAGTACAAATACTTAGGTGTCATATTTCATGAACACTTGAATTTTTCTTATAATTGCGACGCTTTAGCTAAAGGTGCAGGCATGGCTCTTGGAAGCATTATATCTAAAATACATAAATTCAAAGAATTTGGTTTTAATTCATACGAAAAACTATATTACAATTGCGTAGTTCCAATTCTTGATTACGGTTCGTCTATATGGGGTCACAAACAGTATCAGTCGATAGACAATGTCCAAAATCGTGCCTCCAGATACTTCTTAGGCGTTCATAGATTCGCTCCAGTTCCAGCTATTATCGGCGACACAGGGTGGCTACCAAGTTTATATAGACATTGGACCTCGATATTACGGTTTTGGAATAGAATGGTGACTTTTGATGACAATCGTCTAACAAAACGTGCTTTCAACTGTGACTATACCATTTGCAATAATAATTGGTCAAGCAGTGTTAAAAACATAATGCAAGAACTTGGTTTGATTATTCACTTTAATAATAAAACTACCGTTAATATGTTAACTTTAAATGTCATTATAAGAGACTATTACGAGATAATTTGGATACAAAGACTAGAAGTTTACCGAAATTGAGGACTTATATTCTATTTAAAGAAACCTTTGTTACCGATAATTACGTGAAAATGACACTTACTAAGGGTGAGCGATCTATTTTAGCCCAATTTCGTTGTGGTATACTACCAATTAGAATTGAAACTGGGAGATACGTCGGCGAAAATCAAAACCAGAGACTCTGTAGATATTGTAATGATAACGCTGTTGAAGATGAACACCATTTCTTACTAGACTGTTCTTTTTATAATGATATAAGAAACACTATATTTAATACAACTCTACATAACAGAGACTTTTTAACTTTTGATAAGAACGAGAAACCTAAATTTATTATGCTTAATCTTCAGAGGAAAGTTGCAAAATACTTATTTAAAGCTTTTCTTAAGAGACGCAACTCAACTTATATTGATACATAACTTATTGTTTTAGCAAGTATAATGTCATTGCTATAAATGTGCAATCGTATTTAATATCCACTGAACTATTTATTATTGCTTTATTTAATTTATTTAACAATTGATATTTATATCATGTGATTTACTTAATATTATTATTTATAGATAGTGACTTATAGGTCCGTTGGGCCGGGTGCTTAATTTCCAGTAATCTCATACATGTTTGATTTTGAATTGTATATGCACATGTCACTTTAATAAACTATTTACTTACTTACTTACTTACATCGCCGTCATTTTTAATACAACGAGGCGTTCGGCAGGGATGCCCGTTATCACCCATAATATTTATAATGTGAATTGAACTGCTGTCATATGAAATAACAATAATAAAACAATGAAAGGAATTAACATTGCTGGACAAGAAGTAAAAAATACCTTATTTGAAGACGACGCAACATTCTTTACAGATGGAACTAGAAAATCTTTTGAAAAGTTAATAGAGGTTTTAGAGAACTTCAGCCACACATCTGGTCTAAACCTAAATGTTAAAAAATGCAACGTTTTAAGAGCGGTTCGCTTAAAACCTCTAATATAAAATATTGTGAACAAAAACACTTACAGTGGAGCTCGGAGCAAGCAAAAGCTCTAGGAATGGTCTTCATACAAACAAGGCAAACATAACAGCTTTAAATCTCAAACCTAAATTGCAAGATTTTAAAAACTGTTTTAAGCAAAGGCAACATAGAAAACTGAAATTATCGGGTAAAATTACTGTAATAAAATCGTTTGCACTTCCGGAATTAATTTATCCTCTTTCCGTCTTACCTATTCCATCTGCAGATAAAATAAATTAAATAACACATAGTATGTACGAATTTATATGAGATGGAAAACAGGATAAAGTCAAAAGAAAAACGTTAATGAAATATTACGAAAACGGAGGTCTTAAAATGATTGATATTACAAAATTCATCTACTCATTAAAGGCAAGCTGGATAAAACGAATTTTGGACTGCAATAATAATGGAACATGGAAATATATATACATGAAAGAACTTGAAAAACATGGAGGAGATTTTATATTTGATTGCAATTTGAAAGAAAAGGACATAATACATTTATGACAGATATTCTCATATCGTGGTGCAAAATAAAATCAAACGAAAGGGAAGAATGCATAAGCAAACAAATATTATGGAATAATTCTGAAATTAAGATTTTAAATAAAACAATACATTACAATAAATGGTACGATAAAGGTATAAAACACATGGAGCATATTTATGATTTCAGAACAAAACAGTTTTATTCATTTGAATACTTTACTGAATTATATAACATTCAAGCATCAGACTTTCAGAAATATTCATCATTAATATCAAGTATACCAACAGAATGGAAAACTAAATTAAAACATGAAAATATAAGTTTCATGAGGGGAAATAGACTCACAGAAAAACTTATTAAATCCAAACATACAAATATTAAGTTCCTATACAATCACCAGCTGCAGTATGATATTGACATTGATATAGCTCCACAGAAGAAATGGGAATACCTTTTCTCTAATGTTGAATTAGACTGGAAAACAATATATTTACAAACTTTTAAAACGACCATAGATATAACATTTAAAATTTTTCAATACAAATATCTCTTTAGAATTATTCCAACAAATTAATTACTTCTAACATGTCTAAAGCAGAAACTAGTTAATTCTAATCTATGCGATTTCTGTAATATGTATGTCGAGAATATGTACCAAAACACAAACGTTTTGGACTGAACTGGCATTATTTTTAACTGCAAGAAATGTAAATATTACATTTAATTTTCAAACACTATCTTTTGTAATAAATGATATACATGTTCATAAACAAGCCTATAATTTTGTCTTATGTACTTATCAAATGCTCGAAAAACTTGCTATGCTAGAATTGTATGAATAAGAACCTTTAATGACGAATTGTTTGCATATTATAAATGTTACATACTGTAAAATATTTGATATAATAAAATTCATTATAAAAAAAAAGATGTTTTGTAAAAAAAAAGTTGTAGTTAGTTAGAGAAAGGATGCAACTGTGATGTTGTAGACGTTTTAATCACAGTACATGTTTTAACAAGAAATTCATAAATGTTGAAGTTCCTCTTTAAAAAACTGAGCCAGTTCTGTACTGTATTTAACGTAAAGAGTTTGCAAAATGTTGCATCATAAGTTTTCTCATATGCTTGAGCCAAACGCGTACTCTGTCAATAATGAAACTTTGCAGGAATATTATTTGCTGTGTTACGTGTTGTTTTAGTCTTTTTTCCGTTTGAAAAGATCTAACGTAGCCATGTACCATTCGATTAACAGCAGCATATTGTACATACAATTTATAGCGGAAGTTCCCGTGTCGCGTTTCCTTTTCCTTTCAGTATATATATATTTATTTATATATTTTATCCTTAGCAGTGAAATAGTGAATTTTAGCAATGAAATAAAAGTGGTATTTCATACGTGTGAAATATAGAGTTTTAGTTTTTCACTGCTGGAACTACTTTTTTTCAATATCAAAAACATTTTTTTTTTATTTGTTAAGAAAATAACTGTTTAATATATATCATTCGACTGTAAATCGAGGGGTCAGTGCAAAACTGTAATAACTACATATGAATTAAGAAGGAAATACACTAGTTTGGCAATGAACCCTTCGAAATGGTCTCATTAAGAAACTGAGCTATAGTTTATAAAACGGGTTAAGTATTTCAAAATTGTAGCCTTTTATAGTGAAAAATGTCAGTTAGTCATTTTACAAAAAAAAGTTATATATTTTTTTGGAAATAACGTAACTAAGAAAATGAATCGTAGATTATTGAAATCGGTTAAGTAGTTAATTATTAACTTTCATACCGCCATCCAACACCTCCTCCAAGAAGCGAAAATGGGTTTGGCTGGAGTATGAAATAAAACCTTCATTTCGGCTGAACAAGTTTGCATATTGTAAAATTAAAACATTTAATAGGTAATTTTAAACAGATGATCGCATGTTTCTTAGTAAAAAATGTTTTTTCAAACGTGTTTTATTGTCGAAATATCCGTTATAAAATTCTGCTATTATAAGCTTTCCCATCGCTTAATGGAATTAAATCGGGATCACGTAATGGTATGTGGATGCAATGAACGACTACTCTGGTAGAGATTGCTATGAGGGTAGGACTAAGTAGACTGGTATTCGGTACGCAATGTAGTCGACTAGTTCCCGAAATCACACGCTTGCAGGGTCACTTACCACAGCTAAGCGACTTATTACTAAAATTAAGTTTCCTTTTAAAGGCGACCTTGCCTTGTTAGGTTAAGCATAAGGTTGGTGGATGGACATGAAAATAATTATTGAATATACTTGAAAAAGACATCTATGCAAAAGTGGACCCGTCCATGGGGGACATTTCACGGCGGAAATTTATGGTGTCATCAACTGCAGTATGTGGAAGTATCCTTTTAAACGATGGGAACTCAAATCGACACGTCTACATATACATTTTTTATTTGATTATCAGTAAATGTACCAACATAAAGAACAGCATATTTAACTTGCTTTCATTACAACTACCATTGAATAATGTTGGAATAATATCAACATTAAGCAAGGTCTTACCCAAGCGTAAAAAAGCTGCCGATAAATAAATAAACATGACTGTTGACCTGTGAAGTGATAGGAATGCAAACAATTGTTTTTGTGAAAGTAATCAAGCTGAAATAAGTGTTGTTGTTTTTGATTATCAAAAGCAATAACTACACAATGAATGCGTCAATATTGTTTATTTTGAAACCTGGCCAAGGTTTTATTGATATAATCCTTCAAATGAAAATCGATACAAATCAGAAATCATTTTTTAAAGTGACTGGACAAGATGAAACTGCTTTTTTTATTAATTAAAAAGGAGCCTTAAATGTGTTAAAATAAACGCAAAGATTTATGTAACGTGGCTCTTTGTTGTGGTCTTATTGTATAAAAGAAGAAGATTCTTTATTCAACTCGTAATAGGTCAATTGGGGTCGAGGCCATCCCCACCTAAACCTTACAATCATTTCAATATTTTACAATAACCCGTAATGATCCACGAGCAAAGTTTTTAAATAGTAAATTGTATGATAACATATATATTTAAATAGTTAAATGGCTGAAATCAGTGTAACTATACAATATTTTACAATTTTCAACTAATATAATAAGTCCAGAATATCACTCAAACATAAACAGTACTTTATCCTGTTTAATCTATAGTATTGTATAGGAAATTATAAATATATGTCTATATACCTATTTAAAACTAAAACAATCTTCTGAGTACAAGGTTATTTCTTAATTCGAAGGCTTTATAAGCAAGCATTGATAACATTATCACGATTATTGTCTGTTTTAAACACTTCTGTGATTTTGTGCATATTACTGTGATTCAGAAGAAAGCGGTAGAACCGTTGGATGCTCCCTGAATAAAGTTACACATGTGAATTACAATCGGATGGAGAATGTAGGATGAGTTCAGCTTACAAGGTTTATATTGTTTAAAAAATTGCAAAGTCCCGTAACTCCGCCCATTTTTGTTGTTGACCAAAACATCCTGAAAATATGCGCTACTAGAAGTAATACTGATACTTTCTACAAAGTTTCATGGATATGGCAAGCTTTAGAACTGAAAAACTTCAATGTCCCGTAACTCCGCCAAAAATAATTCAACCGGAACTTCCTGAAAATATGCACTACTAGGAAAATGCTGATACTTCATGTGACGTTTCATGAACATCAGATGAAAAACACAGGAGGAGTTGAGCTGACAAGTTTCAGAATCGAAAATCTTCAAAGTCCTACAACTATGCCAAAAATCATTCAAGCGAAGCTTCCTGAAAAAATGCAATACTAGGCATCATACTGATATTTCCTGTGAAGTTTCATGAAAATCGGATTAAAAACATAGGAAGAGTTGAGTGGACAAGTTTAAAATCGAAAGACTTCAAAAGAAATATAAAAAGATCGGACAGGGTTCAAAGTCCCGAAGCTCCGCAAAAAATCATTCAACCCGAACGTCCTGGCAATACGCACTGATACTTCCTGTGAAGTTTCATGAAAAACGGATGAAAAACATAGGGGGAGTTGAGTGGACAAGCTTTAAAAGAGAAAAATTCGAAGTCCCGTAACTCTACCAAAATTCATCATTCAACCAGAACCTCCTGACAATACTAGATAATCATACTGATACTTACAATAAAATTTCATGAAAATCGGATGACAAACGTAGGAGGAGTTAAGTGGACAAGGTTTACATTCGAAAAACGTCAAAGTCCCGTAACTCCGTCAAACATCATTCAACCGGAACATCCCGAAAATATGCGCTACTAGACATCATACTAATACTTCCTATAAAGTTTCATGAAAATCGGATGAGAAACGTAGGAGAAGTTAAACGGACAAGGTTAACATTCCAAAAACTGCAAAGTCCCGTAACTCCGCCAAAAATCATTCAACCGGAACCTCTTGGCAATATATGCTATAAGACATCATACTGATACTTTCTACAAAGTTTCATGAAAATCGGATAAAAAATTTAGGAGGCGTTAAGCGGACAATAAAAGCGGGAGAGACGGACGTACATAAGGACTTACGGACGGACGGACATGATGGCAACTATATAGAACATAATAGTATATACAATAAAATTACATTTTTTGACATTTGACTGTAAAATCTTTAACCAGTGTTTGATAGCAATAAAAATGCGACGTGTCCGGTAGTTAACTCGACCTAATTCCCCATAAATAAAGAAATAAAGTCATTTTGATTAACATAAAGAAGGTATTTGCAAAACTGTAGATGTACTCTTTGTATCTGATTTGCATGTAGGAAACCCCAGACTTCGCTTCCATAATTTAATATTGGAGTTATTAATTTATCAAATAATTCCAATGTATGCAGAACAGTTATGTTTTCAAACTTAAATACCTTTTTTACTTAAATATTGCTTGACTTGACCGGATACTGTGATTTGTGCCTCGCCGAAAGATCAACCTGTAGTAAACACTTTTACGAGGTATGAAAATAAATATACAATTTCTGAACTCAAACCATTTAAAGAGAATTCTAAATTTCTTGGCAAAATGCAGCCTTTTCGAAAGACCATTTGTGTTAACCTTTAATTTCCACGTATTACAATAGCTACTTAAAATATCTAAAGATGACAACATATCTTCGTATGATTTTACAAATATAATAATGTAATAGGCTTAAAGTAAAATAAACAGTTTCAACATATCTATATCAATCCCTTCGGCACCTTTTAAAAATAAATCATCCTCTAGACTGTTTAAATAACCTAGAAAAGAGAAAATGTTATACAGATTCCTCCTGGCGGACCCCCAGATAGCACTCAAATCTATCACTAACTTTATTTTCAAATTTAACTTTTGATCTAACATTTTCATACATTGATTTTACAACATTTACATGTCTTCCTCTGACACCTAATTTAATTAATTTACACCAAATAACATCTCTTACCACATAGTCGATGGCTTTTGAAAAATCTACAAAAGCGTTTTAATTACTCCATGTAAAGCAACTATATTATCAGTAATACTCATATTAGCTCTAAACCCAGCTTGAGCTTCAATAAATATATATAATATTCCTCTGCCCAACTGGTTAACCTGGTATTTAAAATGCGTGTGAACAATTTTTCTACTGTACTAAGTAAAGTTATTCCTCTGAAATTGTTTACATCGTCTAGTTTACCTTGTTGATGTATTGGTAGTATACAATCATCACTACATGTGTCCAGAAAGTTATCCATTACTTTATTAAGCAATTTTTTTAAATATGAAACAAGTGTATCTATACCGTGTATACATAATTCATTGAATACCCTGTCAGGGCCACCATATCGACCTTGACCTAGTTATTTAACGTTTTCCCTAATTTCGGATTGAGTATTAGGAACATTAAGTTCGTCAAACATGATTTGTATTTCGGAGTTAAAACATCGATCATTAAAATAAATTATATCTTCATCTGCTTAAAAAAATGGGTCGCTAGGATTATTTGTTGTTTTGAAATACTCTTCAAACTTGTCAGTCAATAGTTTTTTTTTTTTTCCGTATTTAACGAAACAGAAATGTGATGAAGCTTCAATCCATGATGTAAAATGCGAGATCCAAGCTTATATATAAACTTTAAGCAAAGTTAAAAACTTTAATCAATTACCGATATAACACTAAACTTTCTCGTTATATATTCGTGGATTTATGGGTATTTTTCCATGATAATCTTATTCCATTCCAATACTTGCGGTTTCATTCAGTTCCACTTATAAAATCCCGGATGTAAAGATCCCGTAAATATTACCGCATGCTACACTTCAGTAGACTGGCCTACAAAAACGTCATTTCAGCAAGTAAAACGCTAACCTTTGAACATCGCAAAATATATGTTTTTATACCATTCAAGTTTTTTAGACTTGTTCACTAGGAATTGAAGTTGTAATGCATGCTTATCGTCAACTACATTATTCACAATATGTTATCATAGACAAAAACAAAACCTATATACGAATCAGCTGCCTTCGTTTGGCAGCTGAATATAATGGCACGAACGTATCAAACATATGTCAAGAATGGAGCAGCCTTGACAAGCGTTTAAGTCCAACTATGATGAGATTGGTACCAGTGTCTGTATTAGCGTTTAACGGTTCTCTTGAGTACCTTGACCGGAAATAAAAACTGAAGTCACTACATATGCTACCACTCGTAATGCAAACCTAAAACAGAGTTGAACTTTGTTAGGAATATTAGATGCCGCATATTCATATTTTGTAATGTCTGCTCATTGTCGTATAGATCTAGCCCACCTGTGTATAAATAAACGATGTACTTGTTTCTCACGCACTTGTTCGTTTTTCTATAGTTAAATATGTGTCAAACAAGTTGAAAAATGTAATATGTATGTAGATGACATTACGAGAAGCATTTGTTTAAAGCATAAATAGCGAACATGTTCTGCTCCGTTCTGTTCTGTGCAACAAATACCAAATTTAATCAAGAATTCAAACCAATTACTAAATCCAGACTTTCGTCTTCAGTGTGAATTATCGTATCTGTTAAACGTTGATTGATTACAGGAATTTTGCCACACCTATCCGCTGTTGCTTGCTCTCCATTTGTGCCTACACTTGACAACAATCCCTATTACAAGTATCAATACTACGACGAGGATCGTTAAAGCAAATTCTTTAGATGTGTAATCAACTATATCGTTTGTCTCAATACCATTTTTTCCAGTATTGGTCATATCTATATCTGCAGGACGTTCAGTTGGCCTACGTTCGATTACACTCCCTTGCATTACTCCAGCAGCTACCATGTCGTCTGCACAGACTACAACTGCATAAATGCTATCGTCTTTGAAACGCTTGTAATACTGAAATTCAGTAAACACATGGTGTGGTGCTCTTTTCAGTGTGTAATGGTAGGGCGTCATAATTATCACGTCACTTTGGTTAAGTGCAATGCGGTAACAATATGATCCTTTGGAGATCGGTATGTACATGTCTGTCTTAGGGATAGACCAGTAAGATGGCACGATACGGTGTAGCGCTTTGTGATCATTCAGATCTTTTGCAGTATCTAAACCCATTTCAACGGTTATGGTTAGGGCAACGACAACATCTATTTTCTGGTGCATCGTGTGTATTGAGATACGTTCCTGTAGTAATTCGTAAACGGCCTCGACGCCATCAATATATTTTCCACTTATTATTTCAACGTAGAATGAAAAAAAGACAAAATAGAAGTCTGCAACCGAGGCTTTCCCTGCTATAGGTTTCATCCAGAGGGAGAGGCTATTTATTGTAAGTATTGGTTTGGCTTGCAATAATGAGACTATTTTTGTGTAAAGTTCTAATTCGAAATCTGCAGCGTCTGATTCCATGATGATTTCACTGGTGGTAACATTTAGCATAACGCTGTGGTAAACGAAACTTTGCACCACGTGACTAAACATGGATGCGCACGTGCCGTTGAAGCTGTACATTCTTCGTGGGCAAAGCAACTTGCGGCATATATCCTGCAAAATCGGGAAAAAATAGTATAGTTAGTCAAATGATACAAATAATCTTTGTCTCTAAGAAAAACAAAAATACTCTGATTGATACATGTTTGTCATGGATACTTTCAGATAGCGGAAAGAGCATATACAACTTTGGTCGGTCGGTCGGTCTGGCGGTCGGTTGGTCGAATGGTGTTTAATACGTCATTTTCAGAACGTGTATCACTATATGACAGTCAACTGTTTCGTGGTGGAGGCAGACCATTAACTTTTTACTGGGTAGAACCAGTACTGTATAGCCCGCCATCCGTAGGAGTCGACTCGCTCTAACTTACAAGTCGAGCACCCAGTGGGATTTGAACTCGCATCAGTGGGAGGCGTGACGGTTTCAAACGCAGCGTCATTACATGGTTAAAACGCCAGACCCTTTAAAGACGATGTTTTTAAAAAACAACAAATAAATACTAGTTTCATTATCATGTTTGAACAATACCACCATGTCATCAAATACTATTAGATGCGTATTTCTCGGGATTTATGGAAGTATTCATATTAATACCAATGTCTAAATGAAGAAGATTACATAAAGAAATTGAAATTATTTTTCTTTTTTCTTTTTGCTTACATCATTTTAGTCTAAATGTCTTTTTCCTTTTTTGTTTTTGCTCATTAGTCTAGATGCTCTGTCACAATACTTGGGTGAAACGGAAACTATTTTTAAATCAAATAATATCTTGTTGAAATGTTATGGAAAAAACACACGCATAATTAAATAAACGTGACTTTAGACTTGTTTTCAAATTGCAAAGTTTTATAGAAAAAGGCACCAGATACTTATATATACCCGCATAGCGATGCGTGTGGTTGCTGTTGTCTTTTATACAAAAGGAAAAGATACATCTTCATTTTAAAACCTTGATTTCTCTTGGGTTTTCATAGTTAATTAGTGTTACAGACGATCGACGCAATCCGTATGACGGCGAATTAAATGGGCCTTTAGAAAAAAAGAGAAGATTATGGTGGCTGATATGTGCCATCTCGTCTTTTCGTTATTTCGCCGCGAAATAACGCCGAGCGAAAAGACGCCGGGCGAAAAGACGCCGGGCGAAATAACGAAAAGACGAAAAAACGCCGGGCGAAATAACGAAAAGACGAAAAAACGCCGAGCGAAAAGACGCCGGGCGAAATAACGAAAAGACGCCGGGCGAAATAACGAAAAAACGAAAAAAACTTCACACAAAATAACGAGAATTTAAATATATAAAACGTCGTATTTTCGCGTGCCGGTTTCTCGTCTTTTCGTTTTTTCGCCCGGCGTTTTGACTATTTGTCGTCTTTTCGCTCGGCGTTTTTTCGTCTTTTCGTTATTTCGCCTGGCGTTTTTTCGTCTTTTCGTTATTTCGCACGGCGTCTTTTCGGCCGGCGTCTTTTCGCTCGGCGTTATTTCGCAGCGAAATAACGAAAACACGAGATGGCACATATCAGCCACCATAGAAGATAGTGTTATTTATATTTATATATATTTAATAGCATTTTCCTTATTTAATACAATAAAACAAATATGAACAACTATAACAATGAGCTGCACCATCTTGCCTTCTAAGGTGTGACATTTGGTATTTAATACAATAAAACAAATATAAACAACTATAACAATGGGCTGCACCGTCTTTCTTTCTAAGGTGTGACATTTGGTATTTAATACAATAAAACAAACATAAACAACTATAACAATGGGCTGCACCATCTTTCTTTCTAAGGTGTGACATTTGGTATTTAATACAATAAAACAAATATAAACAACTATAACAATGGGCTGCACCGTCTTTCTTTCTAAGGTGTGACATTTGGTATTTAATACAATAAAACAAACATAAACAACTATAACAATGGGCTGCACCATCTTTCTTTCTAAGGTGTGACATTTGGTATTTAATACAATAAAACAAATATGAACAACTATTACAATGGGCTGCAGCATCTTTCTTTCTAAGGTGTGACATTTGGTATTTAATACAATAAAACAAATATAAGCAACTATAACAATGAGCTGCACCATCTTGCTTTCTAAGGTGTGACATTTGGTATTTAATACAATAAAAAAAATATAAACAACTATAACAATGGGCTGCACCATCTTTCTTTCTAAGGTGTGACATTTGGTATTTAATACAATAAAACAAATATGAACAACTATAACAGTGAGCTGCACCAGCTTGCTCTCTAAGGTGTGACATTTGGTATTTAATACAATAAAACAAATATGAACAACTATAACAATGAGCTGCACCATCTTTCTTTCTAAGGTGTGACATTTCGTCGGTTATGCTTATTATGTATATTGCTTTTCAAGGTAGACGTTTTATTGTCTGGCATAATATAAGTATTTCTAAAACCAACCTACTAAACTGATTTACCCAGGCATAATATAATTGGAGATTTGCTAAATGAATGATAATATTTAGAAAAAACTAAAATTTAATTTTTGACTAAATTCGAAATCGGTGCATAATGGACGTCAATATGGGGTGTGGTTTTACTTTTTAATACCATTTTGAGTAGTATTCGAAAACGTGATATCACATTTTTATTTCTGAATACGTGATATCATGTATTCGAATACGTGATATCACCTATTTCAATACGTGATATCACCTATTCGAATACGTGATATCAAAAATTCAAAACGAATATGTGTTATCAAGTATTCGAATACGTGATATCACCTATTCGAATACGTGATATATGTGATATCACGTATTTGAATACGTGATATCTTAATTTGCTCTTTGTAAATCAAATAACTGCTCCCTTAGCACCCCGCGTCGCAATCGGTCCTTGTCAATTCGACCTGGGTCACTCTTCATGTATGGCATTTCTACGTCTTACGTTGAGTCAAAACGTTCCCTGGATTAACGAAAACCACAGGAAAGTCACAATTGTGGATTAATATAATAACATATTCAATATAAAAATACATTTAGAGTTGACCCGGGATGTTTCGTCCCAAAACTTTTCCTTCGCTAGATGTTTCGCCTCCAAAACATTTCCTCCCTGTACGTTTCCCCCCTAGTTGTTTCCACCCTGGTCGTTTCGCGAATAAATCTTCATATTATGTATATTTTATTTGAATGAAACAATGAAATATGCGTGATATTGTAGAAGTTGTACTGTTAGATGATAGTATAAACACACATGAAATAAAATGTACATGACTTGTCCTTTTAGTATTAGGAACGAAAAGAAAATCTACTGAAGTCTTAGTGTCAAGTAACACGTGCGTATTTAACACATGTTGAAAGAAAAAGCTATCTGTTGATGTAAATTAGTGTAATGAGTGATATTGCGGTCAAAACAAACACACATAAATTAATTGAAACTTGAATTGAACTGTACTGGTATGCAATTAGTTGCCGAACAGAAAATAGTGTTTATTGTACTGTTTGTTGTTATTTGATATTATTCAAACAAAAACAACTTACAGAGTAAAGTTAAGTTCACTTCATTGTTAAAAATGACAACATCCGATTACAAGCTCGCGCACACGCTGTTAATAGGGGCCCTCAAAAGGGTAACCAATGACAGTTGATTGACAGCAGTACACAGGTAGTAGCCGAATTGCTAAAAAACGGATACATTTATGGTCATTATCCCTATTGAACGCCCCATTCCGTAAGAAAGACAACTCATCCCATTTATGACCTAAATATATTAATCGGAGATGTCTCCATTACGTCAGGGATTACGTCAATTGGAAATGTTCGCTACTGCAGTATAATCAGATTTGACCCATCGATATTTTACTGCAGTATTGTATTTTTCCAATGTTGTTTATCCTACATGTTATATAAACAGGGTTATATATATAAATTAGAGTTTTAATTTACTATCGTTTGCCGGTGTTGTCATGGGGAAGCATTGTTTAAATATTGGAGAGCAATAAAAAACACATAACTGCGCATGCGTGGTTAGCGCCTGACTTCCCCACGCGCAAATTTGCGCGGAAATGAGTGCTGAGAAGAAATCATTTATATATCGGTATAAATTTACTTTTTCGTATACGACGATTCTTCTGATGATGAAAAATGTATCTTTTTATTAAATTAAATTGATATTTTCTTTTGAAGAGCTACGAACGTCATTTGTTTACGGAAATTCGGATACTACTGCTGTTCGGCTACTACTTGCATTCCAGTATTTACAAATATGCGTAGAACGATGAGTATAAAGTTTAGATATTCGGGTGGGGTAACAGTATTTGTAAAAAGTTGCTATGTAGAAAGTGGTTTGGTAAAACAAGTATTCTCGAAACTGAATGAGTGCATCTTCCTTCACATCAATGGTCTGTTACTTAATACAGATAACGATAATATGATGTGTTAATTATATGTTGCACCAGAAGGTTCAACAACATAGGATGATATAACTGGAACACACAGTATTGAAATATTTGAACATCAGTTGTTAGAGGTCGTTACGAAGTACCCTGCTGCAAATTTATTAATCGCTAGAGATCTAAATGCTCGATGTGGTGAGTTACAAGGTATATATGTTCATGATGACGTTGATTTTATTTTTGATGAAGATGTTGTATATGAAAGTGATGAGTTTTGCACTCTAAGGGAATCAAAAGATAAAACTTGTAACGCATTTGGGCGGTCGTTGATAGAGTTGTGTAAAAACTATTCAGTTCATATTATTAACGGAAGGTCACTAAATGATTCACATTTATGTATCTTTTTTTTAAAATGAAAACGTACGCAAGAAAAACCCCTGATGTAATGTAATACGTTTCCAATCTTACCAACACGAAGCAGTACTTGACATTCACATCGGAAGGGAGTGTCTACTATTTGGCACCATTAAAGGGACACACGACAATCTTTAAGTTTGTAAGAAGCATTTAAATCCACTTGTCCATTTATTAATCCAGTATCAGTTTGACTTGAAACCTACTTGCTAAAACCAAGATTGTCATGTGTTTAAATCTACAACCAAGACATCTACAACATCATGGCGTATGTAGATGTTTACGTGCGTATGGCAGCGGCTTAATATACATAATTATAACAAGTATGATCTACTAAATCAAAAGCCTTCTCTGTAGTTAACCTTTACAGCGACGATTATATCATATACCATTACATCATCCTTTATGTATCTCTAACAGCCCTGATATAAAGCTAAGTTTGGTTATTTGTAGAAGATTGACATTTAATTAGAAACCATTACGTTATTCCATTAATGTATGTTACATGAATAGGAAATTGCAATTAGCACAATTATAAATAATTTCAGGACATTATTTCGTTTGATTATTGAGTTTGTGTGGAGAAATATTACTTGGAACGTATCCAAGCGAGGTGGGAGGTGGGGTGCGGATTTAAGTTTTTGTGTTATATCTCAGCATTACCATGTCCGATCTTCATCAAACTTTAGCAGCACCTTCCTCTCATCAAGCACTAACCTTACCCTAAAAATTAGGTCACCATGACCTATTTTCTCCAAAATATGCTTTACATTAACCTTTTTGTTAAAGTTTTGGCTTGGGGGTGAGGTGGTTGGGGAGGGGAAGGGTGGGGGGGGGGGTGTGGGGTTGGAGAATTAAGTTTTGTGTTATGTCTCAGCGTTACCATGTCCGATCTTCATCAAATTTTAACAGCATATTTCTCACATCAAGCACTAATCATACCCTGAAATCTAGGTCACTGTGACCTACTTTCTCCAAAATATGTTTTACGTTAACCATTTTGTTTAAGTTTGGGCGTTTATTATAACTCAGCATTACATCATCCTTTCTGTATCTCTAACAGCCCTGATATAAAGCTAGGTTTGGTTATTTGTAGAAGATTGCCATTTAATTAGTTGTAAAAGCATTACGTTATTCCATTAATGTATGTTACATGAATAGGAAATTGCAATTAGACATTATTTCGTTTGATTATTGAGTTTGTATGGAGAAATATTACTTGGAACGTATCCAAGCGAGGTGGGAGATGGGGTGGGGATTTAAGTTGTTATGTTACATCTCAGCATTCCCATGTCCGATCTTCATCAAACTTTAGCAGCTCCTTCCTCTCATCAAGCACTGACCATACTCTGAAAACTAGGTCACTATGACCTACTTTCTCCAAAATATATGTTATGTTAACCATTTTAACTTTGTTGTACCAAACACCATGCGCTGAAAATGAAAACTAGGTTTTCAACATTAAAGAAGCCTCCCACTCCCAAAAAAAACTATCTATCTAGAAAAGCTCTATCAAATAGTTCATCAAACACACAGGCACTCATCTTTCACATTTTGGAAAACCCGGCTTTAACGCCACCAGTCGTTTCTCTCTTGTTCGAAGGAAAGTTCACTACGTCAGTTGCTTGGTTTTTAAGGGGAAAACCAAAAAATGATGATTCTTTTTTAAAATTTAAACACCTTTTTATACCATTTTTTATTTTGTAAATAAAAACAAATTAGTATAATCCCATTTTGTTATTCATTATGAATCTTTTGAATGCATTTTCATCAAAATCAATGAATTTTTGAAAGAGGACATAAATGGAAATGTTAAGGTGCCACATGACATTTTGGCTTCTTCATTGGTTCAGACAGGAAGTTTCCAATCTGTTTGTTATTAGGTCTGTTATCAAAGTACATTTTTATTGCAGTATCTGTACTACTGATAGCGGAAATGAACACCTAAAGTGATATAGTTGTAAGAATGAAAACGGGTTTAAATCATCAAGTTAAAAACAGACACAGTTATACTTTAAATATTTGGCGTACATGCTTTTTACACACACAAACAGATATTAACGCGGGATAGTAATAGATACTTCGTTCATTAAATACGGTAAACATTTTGAACTGTCTTCACTGTACATTGTTGAAATGTTTCATAGTTTGCTTTTCCGTTTTACATTCTGTAATTTATTTTATTTGTTTGTTTGTATAATGGCTTACGTCATTTTCAACACATGTCAAGCTATATATGACGGTCGATTTTTTCGTGGTGGAGGCAGACCACCCACTTTTACTGAACCAGTACTGTACACCTCCCGCCATCCGTAAGAATCGACACTTCCTCACTTATAAGTCGAGCTCCCAGTGGGATTCAAACCCCCCAGCGGTGAAAGGAGAGAAGGTTTACAACGCAACGTCGTTAACCACTTTGAAAAAATCTTACAAAGTAACAAATCACTATATTATAATATAGTAGAGCGGACGCTCTTACACTAGGCCACGCCACTCCGGATATAAACCGTTTACTTTAGGCCAACCATAAAAAGTGTTGGTTTGCTGTTTCCCTACCTACTCACGAAAAAGGGCCCTTCCCAAAACCTTTTATAGCAATTTTTTAACATTTTTTTTGTTGTATTATATTCAGTATATATTTTTTTAATTTCTTATTATGTTTACTGTTCTTTGCAGACAAAAAAATATAATATCCATTTATGAAATCCTGGGTTGGGAAACAGCAAACACATTTTTTTTAAGGATGACCTGATTATTTTTGGTATATACCGTACAATTGATTACTTTGCTTTAAACATTCCTTTGAAATGTCATATATAGTCTGTATTTCAATATATTTCGCACATTTGCTATTTCAGTATTGAAGGCTTCTTTATTCAATGGCTGCTTTTTAAAAAGCATCAAATGGTAAACAGAGGTATACAAATATATCTGCAAGTTAATGTAATGAAGAACAAGGCGGAAAAATAAGACAAATTGATGTCTAACTATTTGGAGACGGTGCAAAACAAGTATTCCAATATAACATATCAATAGTTTAATGCCACTAGTTTTAGTGACAAAGTCTATAAGCGCAGACTGCAGAAAGACAGGAAGTAATAAACACAGGTGTCTTATAAAGTCTCCGATTGCCTAGTTTAAATTTAATCTCGTTATATTGAACGATATATCACTGTAAGTTTTGCAACGTTAGGAGAATAAGATTGCGCATTGCGCATTGCGCATTGTAACGTATGCAACGTTAGGAGAGCAAGCAAAGCAATGCGAAAGATTTCAGATGTGTGCGTTATTTTCAAATTTATGGGTATTAGAATAGAAATAGAACATCGTTTACGGTGAATTATCTATAAATTATCACGGTTTGTAGTTCAATTGTAAACAATAATTTCACTCGAACTTCGGGCTCGTGAAATTACTCCAAACCGTGATATATTAAACGATAATTCACAGTAAACGATGTTTTTTTTTTTGTTTTTTTTTTAACATTTTATTTCTTTTCAATACAATAATGTACAAAAGCTATAATTATGAAATTATATTCAACAATAAATAACAATATAATGTATTGAAAAGAAAACGTTTATTTTTAATAGAAATATATAGGGAGAAAAAGGTAGATGATCGTAAGATAGTAAAAAAAGAAGAGTATAGTATGAGTATAGTAAAAGGTATATCTATGGAAAGTGATCGTTACTAATTAACCTTCTATCTCTATTTCATTTCTCAAATGTCAACAAAGTTCCATTTGGCATTGTGTTGTTCAAGTTTGTTCTTAGAAAATGCAATAATTTCCTCAATATCTTTCCTATAATGCAAATATCTCATAAAGCATTCAATATCAGGGATGGTTTTATAATACTTGTTTCTGTATAGAAAGTATTTTGAAATAATAATAATAAAGTTCAAAATACTAGCGTTTCTGTTGTTTTTACATATTAAACCAAATGATACAGTCTTTAAATCAAAAGTAATTTGAAACCCTTTGCTTTGTAGAATTTGTTGTAATTGTGACCAAAATATCTGGCTTATATGACATTCCCAAAAGAGATGTGTAATCGTTTCCACATGCGTGTTACAAAAGTCACAAAGACTTGAATTCACTAGCTTGCATTTGTGTAGTAGTTTATTGGAAGGTAAAATTCGAGTAAGATATTTATACTGAAATGCTCTTAATTTCGTATCTATAGTACATCGAAAAGGTATTAAATAAATTTGTTTCCATTCTAAATTTTCAAATATTTTTTCCCATTTACTCTGAGGTTTTTTAATTCTTTTTTGACATTTGTTTTCTATTAGTAATTTATCTATTAATCCATTAACCTTATTTCCTTCAAGAACTTTGTTTATTAAAGATTGATGTATGTTTTCCATGTTGTTTATTGCTTCTGTCTTGAGTTTTTCTTTCCAGTCAGGTGGTATACTTGTAATAAGTGAATGGTATTTTAAAAAATCTACTTCGCTAATGTCATACGATGTTTTATTTCTTAATTAACCTTTATTATTACGTCTGTTATAAATGGAAACAGTAATTTTACCAAATAAGAACAAAGCTGAATACATTCAGACTGTGAATCAAGAATGTGCCCCTGATACCTGGCTGTAGCCCCATGGTTGAAGACATTCAACATGTATCCAGGTCGGAAGTCTGAATCATTAGTTTTAATCCTTTTACAATTTTCCTACTGTTGAATTCCTGAACTCTAAAACATTTCCAACACCCACTGACAAAAATTTAAGAAATCTAAACACATCCATGGTCACTTATGAAATATACACTATCTTTAATAGAAGTCGTATTCTTCATAACAAGTCACTGAAGCCATTTCTATAGAAAGTTGATCATGTATTTATTTTTAATATTCAGTCATCCAGGTAAAGGATTAACTTTTGACCATTAGGGGATTAAATCGTAAATATTTCGAACCCTTGATTTATTCGAAAGGTCTTTGTGAGATGTATTAGAGAAATAAAATAAAATTGAAATGAAATAAATTGAACAGTAGACATTACATGATATCCTACGGCTGGAAAACTGATTTTGAGTTATTTTTCGAAACAAAGGTTTCACATTTGTTTATGTAATCAGATAGCGCGTGAAATTCCGAATATTTTGGTATATAATTATATGTAACTAGGTATAAAAATGTTGAAAATATACGGATATAATTTGTATAACATATAAACATGACTCTATAACTATCGGTTAACATTTACGATTTAATCCCCTAATGGTCAAAAGTTTATCCGTTACCTAGGCGACTTAATATTTAAAATAAATAAATTATCAGCTTTGTATAGAAATGGTTACAGTGACCTTTTTATCCTAGTTCAAATCACAATCTCTGGACAATACATGTTGTTACATGTACAATTCTCGTTATGAAGAATACGACTTTAAATGCGATGTTATATTTAATAAGTGACCATGGATGTGTTTAGATTTCTTGAATTTTAGAAATGTCATTGGGTGTTGGATGTTGTTGTTGTTGCTGTTGTGGATGATGGTGTGGTTAATTGTTGGTAGTGGTGTCGTTGTTGTTGATATTGTTGTGTTGTAGTTGTTCTTGTTGCTGATCTTGGTGTTGTTGTTGCTGTTGTTGAGTTTGGTGGTGCTGTTGTTGATGCTGGTGGTGGTGTTGGTGGTGGTGATGAGATTGGATATGCGAGTTTTATTAAGCCAGTACAAAATCACTCCGTGGATTCTACTTCAAAATGGCCATTGGGATGAATATTTATACATGTATAACACTTGTGAATTAACTGACAATAAATAATTAAAATTATGAAAGTCTGCAGTCGAGTCCTAACATGTCAAATCTCAAAGTATTGCCATAATAGAGGGTTTCCGGTCCTTTGTTTACGTTCTCTATTGCGGTCGGGACCGTTTGTTCTAGGTCTTAACATGTCCAATCTTGTTTTCAAATCAGTCAGCCTGTCTCTATAATGTCCACAGATTAAGTTTAAATGTCAATATATGTTGTTCGAACATCCTGGCAGTAATCCCCTCTGCGGTTTTAATACAAAGGTAACTCAGACATCCTGTCTCTATAATGTCCACATATTAAGTCTAAATGTCAATACCTTATGTTCCAACATCCTGACAGAATCCAGACATCCTGTCTCTCAATAGTGACGATTGAATAGAGGGATTAACCTATGACACTCATCCTATCGCCTGAGTACGCTAAAGGATTAAGGAGACTGATGAAATATCCTTTGTTAGAACATAATGTCACTAATCCCTTCTACCCACAATACATTCATATGCAAATGAGGCCTCGCATGCATGACCTAACACGTTCTATTTTTAGAAAACAAAATAGCGCTCGCGCATGCACAGTCGTGACGCCAAACCGACGCATGTTCTACTCACGTACATTGTGGGGCACTTTTGGCGTTAGTAGTATGTAATAAATAGAATCTCTCATTCGTTCCTCTTTACTATTGAATTTTGAGTTTTATACCCATCGTTTGGAACTATATATATTACTTCGACGAGTATATGATATAATTTTTGCAAATGACAAATATTATCCTTTTCTCTTCTTCTTTCCACCCTTCTCCTATCCTACATTTTGTCTCCTTGGCCGAGGGGTTAACGACTTTGCGTTGTAAACTTTCTCACATCTCACCGCAGCGGGTTTAAATCCACTGGGAGGTCTTGTAAGTGAGGAAGTGTCGATTCTTACGGATGGCGTGAGGTGTACCATACTGGTTCTACAGACGAATAAGTGAGTGGTCTGCATCCATCACAATAAAACACAACAAAAACAACAACAACAAAACACAAAACAAAAAAATCAAAAAAAAATCGACAGTCATATATAACCTTACATGTGTTGAAAATGACTCAAAACGCCATACATACAAACAAAGCTAAACAATGGCAATTAATACTTAAATACTGGCCTAATGTGTTTGTGTTGCAAATGCACTACGCTAGGTCCAGTGAAACGTACTTTTGTTATTGTTGATGAAATGACCGGGAAAACTAGACCACTCGGCTAAGGTTTTGTCGTATATTGGCATTATCATTAACTCATATTATGCTATAAGGTTTTAATAAATGCTTGCTTACTTTTATTGAATTATAAAAAAAAGTATATACACGTGTTAGCAAAATAAACTCCATGTATGATTTAACGGCCAATCCCGTCATTCTTTGGGATCCCACTGCGAAGCAATGTACGATATGTTGCAAATGAAACCAAGCCGAGTGGTCGAATGTTCCAGATATTTACGTTACCAATAATTAAACCTACGGTAACATGTGGCTCAATAGGGCTCAATTTGATATATAGTATGTTCTAAAAATAAACTGAAACGGTCAATGCTTTCGGACAAACAGTTCATTACTTACACGGTATATATACAAAAGTATAGGTTTATTATGTCGGGACATCGTTGAGAGGTTTACGCAGTATGTCACGTCATTGGCCTTTAGCCCAGATATATATCCCTATATATATAAGGGTGAGAAAATACATACATCTACAAAATACCTTTCAAAAAGCACTGGATCCCCGAGGGGATACGAAAATGTTGGAATAAATTAATAGATGGGGAAAAAACATTTATACGGTGCTACAGTTTACAAAAACTCAAGCGCTTTCGGCTAACGCCTTCATCAGGAGTACACAAACACGAAAATAACAAATACGAAACAAAAAACACTAAAATACACGGCAATTTAAATAAAACTCTTTGAAATACAAATTATCGTTTGGCAGTGTTGCAGAAACTGTTTACTTTGAATAGACACTCTGGAGCCAAATGTGATACTAATAAAAGAACATATCTGGTTGGATGAGTGAAGAACTGTACCCTGATATTTAGTTATGAAGAGAGAGTAAAAATGTGAAAAAGATAACACAAGCCCTATCTCAAAACCTTAAACCTAAAATCGATACTGCTGGATAAAGTATAAAGCAACTCCAAAGCTAGTAAAAACAATGACTAAGGCTAAACAAATTAAATTAAAAATAAATGGAGATATTTTGATCAAGGGAAGTAACACTCACAGGGTTATTCACTCACATACTCTCTCTTCATAACAAATAATAAATGTCAGCGTACAATTTTACTTTTATCCAACCAGCAATGTTCTATTATTAGTACTTTTGTTACTTCCCTTGATTAAAATATCTCCATTTATTTAATTTAATTTGTTTAGCCTTAGTCATTGTTTTTACTAGCTTTGGAGTTGTGATGAATTATCATGTGATCGCAGGCGTTGTCAGAGGTCAATGTAATGGCCTCTGGGAGAGAATGCCAAACACACAATCAAAACAATCAAAACAATCAACAATTACAAGGGAAAAAGTGTTTCGACACCACAAACATAAATTGGTCGATAACAAGAGTACCGACTTATAACGGTCTGTGCCAAAATGGACACTGGCGGGGAGGGGGAAGGGATGGTGGTGGGGTTGTAAATAAAGTTCAAGGGTACACCAAACCTCACTCGTATCCTGTTGTCATCCCGAACGTGACAGTTTAATTAAGGGACAGTGTAAATAAACAATTCCCAGCGAGGCCATATCCGCTAACAAACTAGAAGGCATTAATAGGCAATATAACTGAAACACAAAAACGATCATGTATAAATAAATATACAAACAGAAAACCTAGAAATACCCAAAGTAATAACATTATTTCAATATTAGGGAAAAACGAGTTTGAATCGAAACTCCTTTTACTGTTTGAATTAACTAGGTCAACGCTAGGACAGCGATTCCCTATTAATCTGGTCAAGATTGTAAACGATTAAATTTATATTTAAACCTTTTTCCAGAAATGGAGAAAGTCTTGTGCTAGCCACTGAATTAAAGCGACCAGTCCAGAATGTGGGATTCGACGATCAACACACGTGTGAGAAATCAATTATGTAATTTATGTGAACACATCTCCCGTAAACATGTAGCCCCGTAAACAAGTAGATGTTAATTCATTTTGTTTACATTCAGACAGGCCTTCAGGCTGAGAGTGTACATTTCTTAATGCTAGTTATTTGACGTACATCTGTGAATTTCTAGTCACAAACATCGTAATTTGAAGACGCCATCTGAAATCAATAACGAATTGCGATCCAGCAATTAAATTCTCTGTGCCGCCAGAGTTGTTAATATTATCCGATTAAACAAGCTTTCGTTATTCCGCCGCACGTGTCTTTAATTAAACATTTTACGATAATGAATGCTTACTTTAAATGCAGGAATACAGTGGGTGGTGTTAAATTTTGACTTACGATCAACATTATCGTAAATTGTTTTATATAACGGGACTCTGAAACATCTATAACATAAGGTACACATGAATGTGACTACTAAAACCAGGTCAAATCAACAACGTAAACCCCATCCGTCACCACCTCTCTCCCCACTCCCTGTAATTCCATGCAATTTTTACCAGCTAATGAAACATTTCGTCTGCAAATTATTACCTCATCAAAAACCTGCACCCATTCCCCATCCCATCCCTTCCCACTCCCCGTAATTTCATGCACTTTTTAACAACTTACGAAAAATTTCGTCTGCAAATTCTTACCTCATATTTGTCATAGATATACCCCATTTCGCATTCATGTTGATCCGATATATCCTTGAAATGTACATCTAAGAAATCTAGTTGTTCATAAACGTCGATGTGTTCGTCATTCTTGAGATTCGATATGTCTAACTGCATCTCGATCTCGTAAAAAATGTGCGTGCATGTGTTATTAAAAGCAATACCATTGCAATATGCGCATGCTATGTTGTTAAAGACGGTTTTGGTATTTTTAGTTTCGGAACTAACATACACAGGCGCTCTAAATAGGCTGCATGCCTGTTCTAAGTCATTGTTCGCATTACTTATATTTCTTGATTGGTTACAGCTATTTACATCGATTTTTACACATACTTTCGGAACGCGACGCTGGTTAGCGACTTCGGGTATTTCATAAACTATGATGCAATCATCGTTAGTCAAGCCATATTGATAATACTCAAGGAATAACTCGTAAGGATTTCTAGCGATCGTACTCTCGAATCCTTCTTCCATATAACGTCTTGTACACGACAAATACATGTCCCATTTAACAGCCGTAGCGTTGTGCTCCAAGCCGCATGCAAAACAATGCTTATTTTTATACACAAGTCCAGTAACAGAAGAAGTAACCGGTACAAGATCGTCAAAGTTTGGTCGCTCAAGATCGTTTGTAAGTTGTTGACATTTTTTAATTACTTCATCTCCGGAATAATTATAAGGACAGATTGCTAGCATTTCGAAAGCGAACGTAAATGTTGACTTCATGACAAATTCGTGCATATGAGCACGGACACATTCCACTTGATTGATCGGGGTCCTACCACTGTCAAATAAGTGGGGTTTGAGATTATCCCCTGCAGCAGGCAGAAGAGTCACGTGATCAAGCAGTGTTACGTTTTCTAGAGCGGTGAACAATTCCGAAACGTTGCCGTACACGTGACCTCCGAGTGATTTAGCCAGCTCATAATCTGGACAGCACTCGCCGTAGTTCACGCACTGGTCGAAACAGGAACATGAACGGCAGCATGCTAAAATGTCTGTTTCTAAGCCTGCGTCCACGGTACACCATCGTATATCCGCGCAATGCTCCTCTTTCAAAGAAAGAAGTAGTTTTAAAGCCCGCAGTAAACCCTCATTGCAAAACGCGTTATAGTTTACAATAAGCATATAGGTAATAATCCAAAATATATTCATTTTCATATTTTAATATTGGCTCCGTTAAGAACTCTCGCAGCAGTAATGTAAGGAAGTAATGCATATCGGAATTTATATACCTTCTGAATTTCAGTGTCTGTGCGGGAACTAATAGCGAAATTACAGCTAGTAGCCATATAACCTAACTGCTGTTACTGATGTAATAAGGGACCATGCTGTATTCATCGCGGACACGGGGCCGGTGCAAAAGAAAATCTTTGGTTAATAAAATGTTGCGGTCCCACTGTTATAGAATGAAAAAATGTCTTTCCCATATAATTGATTGGTATAATTATATTCATCAAGAAATGAGAATACAATAGCGAAGCATGAGTTTTTATTGTTTTTATTTTCTTACTTCGAGATAAAATAAATACATGATATTTGTTGTTTTGTAGTGAATATAGGATTTATTTCAAATCAAACTGAAAAAATAAGGTAAATCAAATGTGAAATTATTAAAACTGAAATTATAAGGAATGCAACTATAAAATGTATTTCATTTGTAACTGTATAACCTTAAATGCTTTTTAAAGGTGTCGAGAATTAGGTATCACTTTATATATAAACATATATAAACACTACTTATTGTCTTTCTTGTCGTGCCCTTGATGGTGTATTCTCTTACTGCTCTGGCTTCTGCCAAGTCATTGAGTACCTTCATTGTGGCTTTCTAGGCTATTGTTTTTTTATATTATATTTACATGAGCATATTTGTGTTTTACTTATATTGCCTATTGATGCTGCCTTGTTGGTTAGAGATTAGATCATGGCGGTGATTTCTTTATTTACACTGTCCTGTTTTGATGGGATGACAGTAGGGTAAGTTTGAGGTTTGGTGCACCCTAGAACCGGTTTAAACCCCTTAGTGGCCTACTTTGCCACTGACCGTTCCAAGGCTGTAGCCCTATTGTCAACCCTTTTGTGTTTGTGATGTCGTTTGCATTTTTTATTACTTTTGCCTTTTCGTTTGTCTGTTTGCGTGTTTGTTTTTGTGTTTTGTGGTTGATGTCGTCCTTGAATGCTGCTTTCCCTGTCCGATATTTTTATCCTTCTTTATTCATTCCAACTTTGTATTTGTCTTCAGTATCATCAAGGTCAATCACATGCTACACCGGATTCATAGCTCCGTATTGCATTTTAGTTTATGCTTAGCAGTGAAATAGTGGATTTTAGCAATGAAATAAAAGGGGTATTTCATACGTGTGAAATATAGAGTTTTGTTTTTTCACTGCCGGCCGGAACTACTTTTTTTCCCCCAAAACTAATTTTTGCTGAAAGTTGCTATAAAGGTTAAATCATTGGATTGGAAATAACTTAACTAAGAAAATGAGTCGTAGATTATTTGAAATCGGTGAATAGTTTATTAGTTACGGGGAATTAAAAACAGCAATTTCATCATACTAAACCAATGACGTCGTCAACTTTTTATTTATTTTTCTGCATACTGCAGTACACTTTGATTATAAAGCATAAAATAAAATTTGTTGTTTTGTCGTGAATAACGCATCTCAAAGTGTTCTCAAAGTGATTAAACTTCAATGGTTTCACTCACGCTTCGCATTCGTCAAAATATAAAGTTTTCACACTTCTCGATGAAATAACAAATATCCTCTATTTATCAAAACGTATGGCCCTAATACTTACTGCCCACAGTCAAATTGTGTAACAAACAATGAATGCAGACGTAGAGGGAAAACATCAACTTTACATTTTGTTTTTGTTTATGTTGTTGTTTTTTGGATTAATTAAGACAAGGAGAGATAAAGTCGCCGAAATTTGATTACAAGATGAAAATTGGAAATATAACGAAGACGCAACAGAAGTAGCAGATGCTTTTAACTATCTAGGAACGGCTTTTAATCCTAATCAAGAACATCTTACTAGTAGAGCATTTAAAGCATTGAATACCCTTTTAGTTAATCGTAAAAAAAGTAAAAAAGATTTAAAACTCACATTTTAATAATGCGTGAATTGTATTGCAATCACATGCCTTATATCTATTCATTTGACTATTGTTTACGGCGATGTATGCTTCTCAAAGTCTAAACCATTGGAAAATTTACATTTAAGGTTCTGTAAACAAGTATTGGGAGTTAGACTATCCACAACCAATTGTGCTGTTTATGGGGAACTGGGAAGATTTCCACTTTATATAAATAGATATGTACGTATTATCAAGTTCTGGTTAAACATATGCAATAGTGAAAATATAATTATAAAATACATTAGAGAGTCTTCGTTACAAGACGTAGAAAAGGGATATACAAACTGGTTTCTTAAGGTTAAAATGTTGCTAGAGAAATATGGTTTTATGTATGTTTGGAAGGACCAAAATGTAAAAAATATCAATGCATTTTTATGTATTTTTAAACAAAGACTACTGGATGAATTTTTACAAGAATTTAGAGCCAGAGTTGATACGTATCAGGTACTTATGTTGTATAAGGTAGTTAAAGAAAACTTAGCATTTGAATCTTACTTGGATATTATTATCTCTAGGAGCTAACGAACATCTCTATCAAAATTACGCTTATTGGCACATCATTTACGCATTCATTCTGGTCGATTCGGCAGAGAAAGAATTGAAAGAAATAATCGTGTATGTCAGCTTTGTGTTACAAATGAAGTAGAAGACGAGTATCATTTTATGTTTATATGTCCCTTGTATTCAGATTTAAGAACAGTGTATTTAAAGCGTTTCTATAGACATAGACCTGGTATGTATAAATTTACGCTTCTCCTTCAAATTAATAACAAATCAGAAATACTTATGCGAAGCAAATTTATCAATAAAGCATTTTTGCTTCGTATAAATCGTTTAAACAATAATAATATTTAATAGCGACCTAACTTATTTATTAAGAAAATTAGATTTTTGGAGCGGAGGGTTATTCCCTACTGTATATTGTGATTAGTGTCAGTTCCACTTAGAATTGAATGTTGTTTAACGGCTCATCAACACAGTACAGGTTATTTAGAGCCGCCCCAGAGAGAGGGGACGGATACATAGGAATCCGGGAACCTGCCCTACTCTTATTATCGAATAGATTCCTATGGTTCTTTAACGTGCTCGGTTGATAGCATTTCTGCATTTCTCCCATTTTTATGGAGATGTCGAGCGTTGTCGTTGCGCATTACTCTCACTTTTACAGAGATGTCGAGCGCTGTTATTCCTGCATTACTCTCATTTTCATAGAGATGTCGACCGCAGTCATTTCTGCATTACTCTCATGATATAAATAGCATTATACATTAACTAGTGTAATAAATATGCAAATGAATGCTGAATCATCACTTTCTTTTCAGTTCAGCTCGGTCTACAATCAGAATTGGCTTACCAGTAGAATTCAATGAGACTTCATACATTATTAGGTAAATAATAAAATAGACAACATACTATATACACAAATTACATAACTCTGTAACCTATTTTGACAAAGTTATGCCCCTGTTTCATACTTAGTCAAATTGTGTTAAATGAGTATGTAAACTGATAATTGTAGGACTGAAATACTTCTATGAATAAATATTTAGTTCTGACAGTAGAAGATACATAATTATCTCCAATCTTTGCAATTCAACATTTTACATAGAATTATTTTTACAAGTGCAAGATTGTATCAATGTGAAATGCCTGAAAACGAACCGTGCTTTTTTTGGGTAAATTTCTAAAGAAAGTTATTTTACATTTATTTTTACTGTATGACTGCATCTTTTCCAGAAATATTCTTTAATAGAGCTTTTAGTTCACTTGAAGGAAAAATGCAATATTTTGGTAGAAATTAAACCAGAGGATATTATTCTAGGCACTAAGTGACATTGACATTATTTTATTTATTTCATTGCTTATATAATTATCTATATAAAGTATATATTCTTGCAAACTTAAAAAATGTCTTCCAATTTATAACAAGTTAAACGGTTTAGACATATTGAACTGTTCTCAATACACATGTACTTATTAGCAAATGGTAATAAAATATTTAAAAAAATAAATAGAAAAAAGATGGAATGTAATTCAGGATATAGTACATGTAATTATAGGTTTAATATTAAGCAGAAATTTAGCTGTATGGTATATATATTGTATAACCATTCGCTATATGATCAAGTTCTTAATAGCGTGAGTAGAGAGGTACTGTTAAAAGTAACATCTGTATTGTACGAGGTCATACAAATAACATCTGCATAATGTATGACGTCTAAATTATAATTATGTACACTTGATATTTGAAATAAAATGTTAAAGTTAAAATAAACTGTTTAATTACTGGATAGGTTGAAACGAAACTTCACACCTGTATTCGTTATCAGTAAATAACATGCCACGCAAAAGTCACATAACTCTGCAACGTATGTTGACACAGTTATGCCGCTTTTTTACTTAGGCAGAATGTAAGTGTAGTTAACTTGTATCTATTTAAATACTGCACAGATTGGAATGAAATTGCACACATGTATTTGGTAAGAATGAATAACATTCCATGCAAAAGTTGTTCAACTCTGAAATCTATTTTGGCACAGTTATTCCCCTTTTTTCAACTTGGGTACACTTTGTTAGAAATCTTATGTGTTACCACTGGGCAGATTAGAATTAAACTTCACACGCACATGTTAGTCAAATAAACCTTTTTAAGACTTTAAGTAATACTATTTAAAAGTTAGCATATATATATTTACATGATATTTTAACAGAATTAATATGCCCCTTTTTCAACGTAGTTGCCCAATAAATAGACAAGGCCTCGAAAGTGGAGCGCGCAACATTACAGTAAAACAGTTGCACTTCTTATTTTAATCATTTTTATTTTAGGCTGATGTAAGAATGTGATCTATCGGTAGTACTGTTTGTCATTGGAGGCTATATATAGAGTGCAAGCTTCTATTAGTGAGGTAAGAGATACATTGATACCACAGGTTTAACCAAGGATTTGTCCATATTTTATGGTCAAATCCTTGGTTTAACAATATTAATATTGCAAAATGCATTTAATCAACAATTACTAATATATGCTAAAATATTTTACTTTGAACTAATCAAACACATATTATTACTGATATGCAAAAGATTTAAAAAAAACTAATGGGAGACCCAGGAGTTTTATACGTATCAAGATTGCCATGTGTAACGGACTCTGGAAAAAAAGGGAAATGGCCACACACAAAATCGCTGCAATGAACAAATCAGCGAATTAAAGAATTAAAAAAAATGCAGAAATCAGGGAAAAGTCACCACCTTAAACACAAAACAAAAATGTTGAACATGTAATTGACACTCTTCATGCAGAAAGAAATAACAGTTTAACGATAAAAAAAAACATAATTCTCTATGAAAATAATTTAATCTTAAATGCTTAAATGGTTTTATATGAAATAGAGAAACAAATGTAAATGCAGAATAAATCTATATATATATGCCCATATGTGTGGTATTTGATGAAGATTGGCCATATATTCAGGGAAACCCATTGCTGGGTTATATAATCAAAGCACTGAAAGTGCTGATGGACGGTGCCACTCAGAAAGTATTGATTCCGAGAAAAACGGGTTTGCGTACTAAGGTGGTGAACATTTGTGCAATATATTATTGCAATCGGATGAGGCATTAACCAGAGTTATGGGGAAGGACAGACGGACAACGTCAATTCTATATCCCTCCACCTAATCGGCAGGGGATAAAAAGTGAAGTTATTTAGAAATGTTTAAATTTTATAAGTGTCAAAAGGGAATAATTGTAAAATGAAAATGTCAAAGAAAGTTGGTCACAACATACGTATACATGAGATCTCGATTCCTTTCGAAACCAAATCAGATTCAATCATGCATGACAGAGTTATCGCCCCTTGAATGTCTGAAAAATAGCATTTCTGCAAAGACGTTTTCGGTGTCGATATGGCTAAAACAAAACAAATTGAATTAGGATAAGTATAAATAAATAAATAAGTTTAGTCTGATGTAACGGTAGTCAGAGTTACTATGTATAGTTCTAAATTCCTTAAATATAAATACTTTTTAAACACAATATTGATAATGGTAATAAAATGGGGGAAATGCCATTGATAGAACGTAATGATTATAACTATTCCACTGTAATATATGTATTCATTCATGAAGTATGTTTGTACTCTTCTCTGAAATATTGTGTAATGTATTCCGCCTTGTTTAGGCAATAAACATGTAAATGTTATGCCAAATAAAATATTATATGAATTGAATTGATGAAAATAAGTGTATGGTTTGATAAAGAGATGTCTGTGGTACATAGTTATATAATCTCTTCTACTTTATGAACGGCCTTTAATAGTTACCATGATGTAATGTGATAAAATTTCAATTTAATATCATGGTAATCGAATTACTTACTCTTCAAATGTACGTACGCACGGATTCTGTTTATAATCCAATTATATCTGATATATCTATTACATGTATGCATGCTAATTGTTCTAAGGCCATCCTTAAAAATATATTTGTTTGCTGTTTCCCGACCCAGGATTTTATAAGTGGGTGGGTAGGTAGGTAGGTGATTTTTTTTTGGCCAAAGACAGTAAAAACCTTAAGAAATTAAAGAAAAATATACTAAAAATAGTATTAAAAAAACTATGTTAAAAAATTGCTATAAAAGGTTGTGGGTAGGTATGGAAACAGCAAACCACCAAAAAAATAAATTATGATCGACCCAATATATCATATAAATAAATTAATAAACATTATCGCTTGTCTTTATATACATCCTTCATAAACTGATACTGTAAAGATAATCTCTATAATATTAGAGTCGTTACTCACTATTAATTGCTACTTTCGGTATTCTTCGTACTACGCACCGGCTGTTTTCATTATATTTCGGAATATACGGGACGACTTTTACTCCCAACCTCATGTAGAGGTTTTATACCACTAATTATTTTCCCCATAGACACCAATGTTAAAGTGTCACATATTAATGATTTGCTGCAAATTCAACTCAAGCATTGATAATTCAGCAGTGTAATGTTCGTATAGAAAACTAATTTTCCACTTGAAAAATCACCAGAAAAGGTGGTGTCACAAGACATGTAAGAAAGTTCTTGTTTGTTTACTAAACAGGTCAAGGGTACAGCTGTTTTCATTGCTCACAAAATGTAAGCATAGAGTCGAAATTTCGAAAATGTTCATTAGTGATCCAGTAAAACCTATTAATACGCTTCTTATACATACAACCACAAAATCGAATAAAAATGGGCAGTTTTCCCGGTTGGTATAAACGGCGAAAAGGAATGTTTAAGCGAAAAGAAGCGAAAAGGAATTCCCGCGAGCGAAAAGGATTGTGTTTAGTATATTTTGGTCTTAATTAAGTTGTTTAGGGACATAATTATTATTTGCTCATTAATTAAACATGATATTACTATATCAATATTCTTTATTAAGTCCAATTATGAAAATTAAGATGAAAGAGGTGTAGTTTAGTCGGAAGCAAACAGGAAATCCCGCGAGCGAAACGGAACCTATTCTTATAGTTATGTCTTAATTAAGCTTTTTAATCACATTAGTATTATATTAGTATTATATAAAAGAAAATCCCGCAAGCGAAAAGAAACGTGTGGTTTATACCTGGGATGAATATCCGGGATGAATTCATCCAAGTTTATAGATAGATACTTTTATTTCAAATTTCCAATAGACTATAAAGCCTGTGAGGATACAAATACAAAGTATAACATGGTAGCTACAATGTATAACATGGTACCAGTGCAGTTATTATACATGTATATATATATATGAAAACGGCAAGTAAATATTATATCACAATATAACTTCCATAAGTCACTATGCAATCATGTGTAATTGAGGTGTTAACAACTGTACATAGAGATTTACTACGGTGTCCTGTTAGGGCCATGTTACCATCGCATCTTACCATCGAGCATCGACCTATGTCGATGGTAAGATGCGATGGTCGATGGTAAGATGCGATGGTCGATGGTAAGATGCGATGGTAAGATGCGATGGTCGATGATAAGATGCGATGGTCGATGGTAAGATGCGATGGTAAGATACAATGGTCGATGGTAAGATGCGATGGACCATCGACCATGGTAAGATGCGATGGACCATCGACCATCGCATCTTACCATCGACCATCGCATCTTACCATCGACCTAGGTTCGACTACACCTCTACACCTCGGAGGCTTACATGTAATTAGTGGTGGTAAACCTAGACACTTGTTTCGGAGGCTTTCATGTAATTAATGGTGGTAAACCTAGACACTTGTTTACGTTATAAGGCATATGCGCATTAATTTGTACTGGATCAAATCCCTTCAAAAACAGCGTATTACTTAAACCTAAGTTAAAATCACTTAATGTTTACCAACGCTTACATATGTATCAATATATGTTATCAATATACGGATCTTTTGCCCATTTACAGCCTTGAAAATGGTACTATATTTATCGCTCTGTAATCTGGTGCTCTTTGGTTTCTAGTAGAAATTCTTTGTGCGCCAGAATTCCCACTACTTAGGACAGTTGCCTGAGGGCATCGTCCAAAAATCAGGGAAATATCAGGGAATTTTATATTGAGATTTCTGTGGCCACTCTGCATTTAAGAAAGGCAAATTCACTATTCTACTTTTAAAATGTAATAGATATATATTTTAATCATTTTTATTACTTGAGTTGGACAATTAAAATCATGAAATAAAAACAAAAAATCCTATTTGATCTTTTATTTATTGTATTATTTCTATGTTGGTGGACACACAGGTTTCACCTTGTCCGTCGTCAGTCGTCTATCGGTAGTCACACTTTTTTGCGTCTGGACAATAACTTCAGCTCAATAATAATAATAACTTCAATGTTCAAAGCTTGCCGTTTTATTGCCTCAAATGACGTTTTCGTAGAGCAGTCTACTAAAGTGTAGAATGCGGCAATATTTCCGGGATCTTCACGTCCGGGATATTTTACGGTGCATAATGAAACTGAAAGAAACGCAAGTATTGGAATGGAATAAGTGCAAATCTGTATTTTAATGGAATAATACCTTTTTATTGAATAATACCCAATTATAATGCGGTATTTTCGTAAATACCGCCGTGTTATACATTAGTCGATGGGTATATTCGCTGCCTATATGGTTTTCATAATTGCACATGTAATGGTAAGGTAGCAATGAACAATTTCTTTGAGTTTTTCACTTTGATAACGCATTCTTATAATTGCACATCGTAGCAGTGAGACGTCTGCTGTAATGCACACGCTAACGCACACGCATCCCTTACATGTCAACACCTGTTCTGTGCTGATGTGAACTTCTAGCACGTCGTGGTCCAAAGTTGAATTGTAATCAGTATGTAAGGCAAATCAAGGTATTTGAACAGAGAGAAGCGACAAGGTATTTGAACAGAGAGAAGCGAGGTCGCCCACATTGATTAAAAAAGGTTTGGTAGGAACAACTGATGGTAAAACTCGGGAAGAATGTGTTTGGTAAGAAAAAAAACGGTCGTGGCGTGTTTACGTCAACATTATATTTTTTTTCAATATTGTTTTAACACCCGTGACTTGATATGTTATTATGTGAAACTTTTTGTCCAGTCTCTACCCAGATATATGCTATTTCCTCTCAGCAGCTATTTCACGCTTGCGTAAAACTTTGCTTGTATTTCATTCTTATTTCTTTCAGGGACGATTCCAGACGCACAGCAGTGGATGGTTGACATGTTTCGCATTATGACTTTAAACTGTTCAACTATATAACTTGAAATAAAACCTGCCATAACTGAAAAAAAGCCAATTTTTTCAATGTCTGTCGGGCCTGTTTATCGCGGCTGGCGTACAGGGATCACTTTTAACTGTGTCGTATTTGTCAAAACTCGTAATTGCATTGAATTGTAAGTTGTTTAACGGCCCATTAACACAACATAGGTTATTTAGACCTGCCTCAAAAAGAATACATAGGAATCCATCGAGGAACCTGCCTATATTCATTTGGTTCTGCGTGGAGTGTAGGTAATGGGCAAGTATTTTACCCAAGAACACAACGACATACTGAGTGGCGCCGGTGAGGCTTGACGCCGGGTCCTCCGGATTTCAAGTCACCGCGCTATCCACTTGGCCACATTAATCGTAATGGAGTAGTGTGTAATGGAGTAGTGTAATTTGATCAGACATTATAGCGTCGGTCGGCTAGTCTACCTGATTTACGTGTGTTTTTTTTAGAAAATAAGTTTTACATGAGAAACAAACTACTAGTATATTAAAATGTAACCGTGTAAATGTGTTTCGTAACTTATCAGAGAGCATAACATGTCATGAATATAGGTGTACCGGAAGTAAAACGAAAACCATTGAGTCCTGTACAATATATTCCAAGCTTTCTAGTTAGCCATTTTTCAAAATGAAGTTCAAACTAAAATTCACTTATATATTCTTAATCATGAGACCCTCCTCTCTAGAAAACTGCTGAGAATAGTAGGGGTCATGTGGCATATAAGAAAATAAAATTCTGATCTTTGCTGACACCTTGAACAAACTGCATTCATCCAGCACCTCTTACATGTGTTCTACTTTCACTTTCAAAACTTTCAAGTTGATAAATAAAATCATCATACAAACATGCAAATGGTTCTTAGCTCTCACAAAAAAGTCAATAAAGTCATTTCAGCCACAAAAAAAAACGGGCCTTAAATACTCAAAAATGCATTTATCACAAAAAAGGTGAGGGTATTATATATTTGGGAACTCCTTATCGACCACGGTGATTTATTTCCTGTATGCCTATTAGTTTCTTGCATACCGGAAAAGGCTATCCACATTGTACATGGGGAATGGAAAGACTGTTCTTGCATACCGGACAAGGAAATCCGTCATTTTACCGGGGCTAGATTTTCCATCTCACCCTAGGGTCGAGATAAAAGTCATCTACTAAACGTTAGTAGCTGGCGGCGTAAACACACAACATGTCTCTGATATGCAAGAAAAAAAGTCTATCATGGGTAATCGGTTCGGATAGGGAGTTTTAATCGGAGCCTCGGTTCAAATAAAAAGGGAGTTTTAATCGGAACCTCGGCAGAGCCTCAGTTCAAATAAAAAAAACGTATTCCTCGGGTTATTCCCTATCTTCACCGGATACCCATGAAAGAGTCTTATAATCTCTATGGGTAAAGATAAAAGTCACGCGCGCGATGTTTATTCAAAGGACCTGCATACCTACATGTACACGTCCACATATAGAAGTATTACTACTGGAGGGGATGGGTGTCAATTCAAATAGATCTGCCATGCGTGTTTGCGTGAGTCTGGTTCTAAAGGATTATAGTCCCTCAGCCTTTTAACCATTAGGACACCCTAAATGTATATAGATACACTAGCGTCTGGATTATTTGTGCATCCGAACTGAACTAGGACACTTTATTCGTAGGGATTTAATTATAACGCTAGTTTGGTATTGTTTTGTGATATAAATATACTTTATTTTAACGATATAATAACAAGGGTATACTAAGTAACATATATGAAGACGGTCTTCATATATGTTACTTCAAGTATACCCTTGTTATTATATCGTTAAAATCTTAGACCGCGATTATTATTGTAACGTACAACGATAGGATAGAAATACACATAACTAGTTGCATCAAACATTCTGAAGAAGTAAAAAGCGTTCACACACTGCTGGTTATGCATTAGACCTGGATGCATATGCTTTTGGAGTGGACGGATCTTGGCTAATACATGTTTTCATATGAGTAAACTCTTAATCTAAAACAATATACTCTCCAATTAAAGCAACACGATACCAAAACCCAGTGATTTAAGAATGGTTTATTACACGTCTCTGTAAAACCTTACATTTTGTTTGATATAATATTTTCTAAATAATTAATCATTGACTTATTGTGTCTCTAGATACAAGTACACTATTACATTATACAAGTATACTATTACATTACCGTAACTTTGAAGATGTTGCATTGTTTATGTGCCTGACGTGTTAAATCATGACATTAGTTAATTTCAACATCCTTGTAGATTCGCAGCTTCAGTTTTTGTGTCGTTCTACTCAGTCGTACCCATATATTTTTAGGGTGAAATAATGAGCAAGCCCAGTGTTTTGGCGTAAAGGCAGCTTTGCCATTGGCCTGCCACAATAATCATCGCGCATTAAAGAGAACATAACATACTTTTGAAGTAAAGTGTACAACATCCAATTAACGACCCAATAAAACCGTTAAAAATCGACGTAATGTGTGCATTATGACGTCAAGATACGTCTTTTTTCTTGACGTCATTAATGTCTTATTGCAGCGTCATAGAATTATAGATTTCCAAGTACAAAGTATAGATTTGAAGTTAATAAGCTCAGTTTTGTTGGACAGGTGCTCTTCAATTAACGACAGGATGTCGTCGTTGCTACGATGAAATGCTTATCTTCTGTATTAAAGATTATCCTACGAAAAACTTACGATTTTTTTTATCGTAGGCGTACGCAAATACTTACGATGACGTTCGAGAAACGCACGTAAGAAATTCTTAACTTTTACGTAAGTGAAAAACTTACGTTAATATTGAACGTAAGTTTACGACGCTTCGTGAAACGGTACCCTGGTTCTACCAAGGAAAAGTGTGGTAGTTGCTGCATTGAACCTCGAATATATTCAATAATTGGTTTGGCGTTCTTAATAATAATAATAATAATAATATGATAGTAAAACATAAATAGGCATCTCTCAAAACAACGAAAATGTCCATCTTGAGTGTGTTCTTACTTCATAACACGTCTGCAGTGTATCTTGCACGCCTGTATTTCCGTGCATTTTTTGCGATAAATCTTCTTCAATTTACCATATTTGTGCCTAGAAATTCCCATCTATGCGTCAGACATCTATATACATGGCTAGGAATTTCATAAGATGAATGTAAAGGTATGAATATTAAAAAAAAGCATCTACATGTACTGTGCGATTTCCCCCAACATAAATTGCATACGGCTGAAAGGATATCTCAAACATGCGTAGATGGTCGATGCCCAAAATTCTGGAAATAGTCACTATGGTCAACTGGCTAGCACAAGACATTATTCGAGTTTGAAAAAAAGGTTTCAATACAAAAACAATCGTGCACAATGTTGAACACCTACCTCAATTCCGGTTTTCATCGCTCGCCTGCGGTACCGGAAATCCTCCGCCTATATATATATATGTATTTTGTTGTACCTGTGTATTCATGGACCTAAAGGAGGTAATGAAACCTAATAACGATAACCGACCATTTTATGTATACTACGTTTTCAAAATATTCAAAACTTACCAGAGAAACGTCTTCGGCTCATTATTCAAAAACTACTTCAAATTATCCCATTCCACCTATAGTAGTACGTGTCTGTCATCAGAAATCGTTCATCTGGATACTCAGTGTCTTTAGAAAGGCATTTTAATGCAATCTTTACTGTATAGTCCCCAACACCATGAGAAGAAATCGACGAAGGAATGCCGTACTCAACAAGAAGGAGCTTTTGAGTTGTGCGAGCTCTACGCTAACTGTGCTTCTGAGACACATAGTCCGAAGCTTCGCATTTCGGGTTTTTGATTTGCTTCCCGAAATGTGAGACGACAAGACGCCTCAATAAACATCAAACGAGTCAACGTGCAGATGGGTAAACACTATTTTTTGCGTTACTATAACATCAACCTCCGCGCAGTGCTAATGAAGCCAATAATACCAGCCACCACAAAAATCACGTGACGATAGCTGAGGTCATGTGATTACAAAATGGCGATACACCAGGTAATTCTTGGTACAGCAAGCTTTTGCCGTAACCAACAGGCAAATTAAAAATATATGACAATTTGAAGTTGTTCTAAAACGGATATGGGAGCAGCCATTTTGAGATCTATGACTTCATAGTTTCAAATTACCATAGATAGCATATTGATAAATATCATTTAAAGCAAAGAAAATCACTGAAAATCAATACAAACTTCTTTACTGGTTATATAAAGCATTATTACCATTAGGTATACATGCTTTTTTATACAGTTGCTGTTATTTTTTCCTATAAATCCGTAAATTTTCATATTTATAAATATGTCCTATATACGAGTATAGTCATTTAGAACTAAGATGTCATAGCTTTCTAAATGGCGGCTTCCATATTCTTTCAACCGAACCTTCAAATGATCATGTCTACTTTGTTTATCGTCCGATTTTGATAATTCTTTCACCCTTTTCAAGTGTTTTTTCAAAATTATCAACACTAAAGATGGTTGACTGTGTAGCTTCGTTTTAAATCGATAATTTACATGTGTGTGTCTGCGTGCGTACGTGCTTGCGCGCGTGCGTGTGTGAGTGTTTAAATACTATTTAGACAGTCAATAACTGTTGGAAACAATACGTTTTTTCAACATTTCAATTAGCTCATTAAAATATCGAAAAGGCAATGTAGATCTATATGTAATGTTTGATTATAATTATACAGTTTCGTCTCGTCCAAAATTGGATTATTCGTCCAGTAGAATTTGAACAGTATTGTACTAAACACGATACATGTACAATAACCTCGTACTACTCAATAAATATGTTTCTTCATTTCAATCTCATAATATATAAATATTGCATGCCAGTGAGGGTGACAGTGGATATTGTCAACCAAGGGTAATGTCAACCGAGTTGACATTATTTTTCCGAAGGTTGACAATATCCACTGTCACCCTCAATGGCATGCAATATATATTTTATATACCGAACAAAAAACGGCCAGTTCCAGAGTGTTCAAATCAGCTTCCGAAATTGTCGCGAATCTGCTCGCCATATTTGTTTATTGTCGTTTGGTAAATCAAGCGTCTTCCGATTGACATAACTTCAATTGTATTTTAATAAGCGTCCACCGATTTCCAATTGCGCAAAGCGTGTCTTAATTGGAAAAACCCAAAACCTGTTTCTATACTTCCCGTGACGTCACAATCGTGTGATTACCGGTAACAGTAAAAATTGCTTCACGCTTGAGGTATGGGCAATTTATACAGGAGTGTAAACGTGAGGTATAATAATGCTAATTATGTCTGTGTGTTGACACTGAATTGAATAACTCGCGTCAATGCCTATCTCACATTACTCGTGTTGGCGAAACAATCTGTGAATAGCATGTGCAAAATGTGCAATTATCAAGGAAGACCCTATGAAAGCAGTTGTATTGCCAGACTGAATACACATCAATCTGCGACGGTGAAAAGTATACGATACATTCAGAGTAAATCCGTCTTACATAAACA
Source organism: Cyrtodaria siliqua (assembly GCA_037043455.1). NCBI lineage: Eukaryota > Metazoa > Mollusca > Bivalvia > Adapedonta > Hiatellidae > Cyrtodaria > Cyrtodaria siliqua. The sequence continues at coordinate 91,773 of JAWPHD010004750.1, read as the reverse complement.
AGTTCACTGTTCTTGAAGGTATGTACACACTTACTTTTTGACTCGACTATTTGAAGAAAAGGAAAACTATTCTATTTGCCCAGGTGTCGGCGTTATTTTGCGATAAGCTCACATTTCTCTTCACGTGTGAATTCACTGCCTTAAAAGGAACTCATAGAAACAAAAGCAATAACTTACGCATTTAAATAGAAATATGTACTTGCGTATGCTCCCGAAGAGAGTATAGTAGGCAGAGTATATAGTAATCGTACCATCCGTCCATGCGTCCGTACAAATCAATTGCCTCTCATCAATAAATATTGAAAGGAACTTCACACAAAAGTTACTCACAATGAGAACAATGAGCAAATGTATCGTGTGCAAGTATAGGTCAATGTCACACTTGAATTAGGTCCGTACCTCAAAGGTCCGTGTTACAATCAGAGATGAAATTTCAAATGCATAAAAATGTGTCTGCCATAACTTTAAGGGAATGACATTTAATTACACACACATGTTTTGCAGGATCTGAAGGTGTGCTGTGCGCATAGTTCATCCCAATTTCCATTTGCCTTTGTGTTTTACATTCAACTCTTGACATCTAAACAATCTAAACAACTTGTCGGGGCATTTGTCACTTATATATATTTTGTATCAATATTCAGTGAGTTTCTCATCATATTCAGAAACCCCTTGAATGAATTCATTGAATCTTTGCACATGTACTCACCGACATGAAAGTTGCGCAAAAGAACCTTGTGGACAGACAATTGTCATGACTATCCCGTTTTATTCGCTAGTTTGAAAAACGGATGTATTATGGTATTGGTTTGTCCGTACGTTCATATGTCCCTCCGTCAACAATTGCATATTTCGGATAACTTCGAAACCATATCACCGACACTAATGAATACTATAGGTACATTGCCCTTGGTGAAAGGAAGAATCCTATTATTTTTGGGGTCAGTTGGTCTCATGACCTTTGAAATGATATTGCTTTCCGCCCCATTTATCAACCAGTTTTCAACTAACCCTCCTGAAACGTCACAGGATTATTTGTCTTGGTGAGACGCAGACTCCTATTATTTAAGAGTCACTAGGTCAAACGTCAAGGTGATATTGACCTTTGACACAGTTATACCTTCCGGACCTTCCGGACGATAACTTTGAAATCATTATACCCATATACAACGTTATAGCTACATTGTCCTTGGTGAGACAAGGAACCCTATTGTTTGGGGGATCAGTAGGTCAAAGATCATCATCTATCTTGACCGTTGAAAGGAAAACGCATTTCTTGAAATTTCACAGGTTTGTTTGTCTTGATGAGAACCAGACCCTATTGTATTTAGGGGTCACTAGGTCAAATGTTAGGGTGATATAGACGTTTGACAAATATATGCATTCGATAACTTTGAAACCCTTATAAACACCCATATACAATTTTGTATCTGCATTTCCCTTTATGAAACAAATGAACCTACTGTTTTAGGGCCAGTAGGTCAAAGAACATTTGAAATAAAAACGCTTTCCGAAGCATTCCTCAACCAATTGTCAAATAAACCTCTTGACACTTCACAGGATTGTTTGTCTTGGTAAGATCCACAGGCATATTCTTTTAATTAAGGGTCGCTAGGTCAAAGGTCAGGATAATCTAGACCTTTGAAACAATAATGCATTCCGGATAATAAATTTGAAACTATTACATATATGTCTTTATTAAAGTCTCATCATGGTTTACAATAAATACAAACATAAATAAAACATCGTAAGCATTATAAGATAGCCATGCCATTCTAATTAGAATTATAAGAGATTATAGTTATAAAACCATCAACATATTTTAAAAGTAGCTAATAACATCAAACTCAAACGATATAAGCATATATATTACACATTAAGACTATGTAAATGATGCTAATATGTACTAAGAATGAGTATTGTAAAATTTGACAAAATAAACAAAGCACTATTGGCATTAGTTAAAACAAAATTTAAAAATAATTTATCCCCTTTGATTAGATCAAAAAGGAACTGATTAGCATCATTTTCATAGAAGAAAATAAAACAAAATCACGATATGATAAAAACAATTGGCATTATTTACATATATAAAATTGACATTGTTTGGCATATTTAAGAAGGAAAAAGACTAGCGATACAAAAAGCTAGATCGACGTAGAAGAATTAAGTAGCATGATTTGGCACATACACGAATTAAGTCTGCATTGTGAATAAATATACTAATTTTTGTTCATCTGTAGAGTTATTAAAATTGGAATTTAGGTTATTGCTTTATCATATAAGTTAGCTCTGATATCATTATATAAAGGACAGGTTATCATAACATGTAACTCATCTTCCACCTGAACATTACAAAATGGACAAACTCTTTCACTAATCTGAAGTCTTTCATATCTTCCAGTCTCTAGTCTAATTGGTGCTACGCCAAAACGGAATCGAGAATAAGCCGACCTATGATTTCTTGGTAGTATTAGTTTACAGTACCTTTCTGTTTCAAATTTAGTTTTAAATAACTTATAAGTACGTAATTTATTGCCACCAATATTACTACTACCACGTTCCGAGTTAATATTTACATTCCAGTTTATTATAAACTGATTTAAAGATGCACTCTTAACATCATCTAAAAATTTACGTTTAACAATAGGGTTAATTACACTCGGAACGTTATTAAACTCAATTTTTGAAAAATTATTTAAAACTTCGTAACAACAACTTTTGCATCTAGAACCTTTACTATTAAAACAATAATTGAATATTCGTTTATCGAAACACATATTTGGCATATGACTCAATCGTACCCAGTAATTTGATACCGCAATTATTTGTCTAACACAAACCGGTCTCCAGCCAATGCAGCTGATGGTGTGTTTCTGGTCGTACCCAAAATTAATCGCATTGCTCTATGTTGTACGGCTTCAATACAAGAGTAGGTTTGAGTACCCCATATTGCTGCGCCATAAGCTACAATAGACCAAACCAGCGAATCAAATAGTTTCGTATAAACTTTATAAGGCATTCCACTAACTGTTTTATATTTTGAACCTACTATTATACCCACATATATACAACTTAATTGCTACATTGCTCTAGGTGAGACGAGGAACCCTATTATTTTGGGTCAGTAGGTCAAATGTCAAGGTCACCGTAGCATTTAAAAGAAAAGCATTCCGCACCATTTCTTAACCATTTCTTTAATTAAACCTCTTGAAACTTCGCAAGAATATTGTTTGTCTTGGTGATTTTATATTTCAAATTCCGATGCTCTGTACATGTGTGGGTGAGTGGTGGTGGTGGTGTGTGTGTGGGGGAGGAGGTAGTGGGAGGATAATCGGGATTTGGGATGACGCGACGTCGAATTGGTTCTTATAGTGTACCATATTTCGACGTCGAACGCTCTGAAACAATAAGTTCGTCTTCCAGTCCGTCTGTTAGTCCTTTATACGTTTTGTTACCAGAGCAATACTACAAAATCATCAAATGTTCCCTCATGCAACTTAATAAGTGATACTGTGGTTCTTTCAATATATAGAACTTTTTATTCTTAATTCTGCGATAATTAATGCATTTATTGAATAACATATACAATTCGTCTTGCTGTTTCTTTTTGCATTTAAGAAACGTTCTAATATCAGATAGACAATTTTCAACCACAGCGTAACTCGAGAACTGTCCAAAGGATCATTGCAAAACTTCGTAAATAATCTTGCCTTTTCTTCGGCGGTGGTTTAATGCTAGAGCGCCCGCCTCGCATGCGTAAATTCGTTCATGCGATTTCGACCAGGGCCTAAATTCATCAAATTTTTGAACACAAGAATCAGACTCAGACTTAATTAACTCAGTATTTTGCAAACCCTATCAACACAAAAGTATGGGTAAGAATTGTGATTTTCAGACATTTGCTGTTAAAGTACCTTTAAAATTACTCGTTTCTGTAAGTAAATATAGTGATTTGCTTGTAAAATAGTTTTATTTGGAATTAAAAAATATTGAGGTTTTGAGTCGAGTCCGATTCTGGTGCTCAAAACGTTGATGAATATTAGGCCTGGCCACACCAATGACTTCATAAAGTGGTACCAGTAGCTCCCGTACTTGATGTTCAGGCTTCCTTTATATGAAGTAACAAGAATGGCAGTCACTCTTATTGTCGCATAATCTCTGACACAAAACTAAATCAGTATTTATTACGACATTTGAGTAATATAAAATATCGTTTTTAAAATTTCAGAAAATGGCAGTTTATACCGATCGCGATGAGATCAGTAACTATGGTTACGACAGTGACGTCGATGATATACTTCACTCGTGTGGATACTGTGATGACAAGTTCATTTCCATTGACAACCTCGAGAGACACATTCTAGACCACATGTTTAAGTTGGAACCAAACGACATGGTCGACAAACGACCAATTCAAGCGACATCTGCCGTCAGTATGGAGTTTGATGAAAGAGGAGACAATTCGCATATTTCGACTGAAAGTCATATTAAGAAAGATGCAGATTTTACAGAAATTTCTACAATGAGAGAACATGAAAAAGATGGAAGTAAGACCGCGCATCAAGAAATAGTTTTAGCCTTCCAGTCGAAAGTTGTAAAAGAAACGCGTACATCCAAAGCTGTCGTAAAACAAGAAACAGTAGACGATGCAGTGAACCGCAGAACCTCAATCAAACAAGAGAAAGCAATCGAAAAAGCTAACTTCACGAATATGAAAGACAACAAGCGAAAATATGAGAACAACAAACCATTTGTTTGCATTATCTGTGACAAAGGATTCTCAACGCGAGGACGTCTCAATAACCACAAAGCTATCCATAAAGAGAGAACGGTCGAATGTGGAACATGTCACAAAAGTTTCAAAGGTAAAAATGATTTAAACAAACACATGAAGATTCATGAAGGAAAGAAGTATAGTTGCGCAGAATGCGACTACGCATCGGTCCAAGCGGGAGGTTTAAAACGACACATGCGCATACACACTGGAGAGAAACCGTTTGCATGTGATATTTGTGAAAGAAGATTCGCAGAAAAGAAGACATTGAACACCCATATGAGAGTCCACACTGGCGAAAGATGGTATAACCCCTGTAAATGTGACACGTGTGGAAAAGTTCTTGCAAATAAAATGACCTTGTATGCACACATGAAACATCACAACTCCGAAAAGAGTAAATGCAGATTCTGTGAAAAGAAATTTTCGACCCTAGTGTACTTGCAATAACACGAAAAAACGCATAAAAATGGTCACGAAAGGCTTGAGTGTGATATGTGCCACAGGCTGTTTGATATGGAGTTGACTCTAAACAATCACAAACGCAACGCGCACTCTGGTGATATATATAAATGCCACGTGTGCGAGAAGACATATTCGTGCATTGCAAACCTTAACCGGCATCTAAAGATTCATGAAAATAAAGACAAGAAAACTTTCGAATGCAAAAAATGCGATGTTACTTTCGGCACTGAGAGCCATTTTATGAGACACTTGGATGCACTCCAGCACCAGGGCTTAAAGGGTTTACTCGATCATCAATGTTACAAGTGTACCTTGAAGTTCGATTCAAGAGAAGAATTGGCGGAGCACAGAGATGCTAAAAATTGTGTGAGACCTAAGAAGTTCCAATGCGGACTGTGCGGATCACGATTTACAACCAAGTTCTACTTGGAATTTCACCGGAAGAGTAAACACGGTGAAATGGAATTGAAGAATGGCGATAATTAGATAAAGAACAATATCATGAACATAACCACAACTTAATGGAACGTGTTTTAATATGTGTGCTTTATTGGTATATTCCAATGTTAACATATCATTAGTATGTTCGTTTAAAAAATGTAAATAAAGATTTGCTTAATACTACTCAGTGCACTCCTGTATATTAAAAAAACAAACAAACAACAACAATATAATATATAATGCCTGCTTATCTAAGAGAGACACATTTACTCTAATTTCAAATGTACATATGCGAAATTAAAGATCATCCTAAAATCTACCACTATAGTCCCCTAGACTGAATAGTAAGTTTTTCAGAAAATCGTTTGTCTATTCCGGCTCTAAAGTGAGGAACTCACTGCCTTACCATATACAATGCCAATTTGTTAATCATTTCAAAACATTGTATTTACAGTGGATTAACCAACCCACATATTGGTAAGTCTTGCAACTCTATTTAAATATATTTTCATTCCTGAATATTTTTAAAATGTACTAAAACTCACTTTAAATGTATATCACATTTTATTTGTAAATATTGTATATATGTATATTGTTGAGGGCCTCATGGAAGATTGACTAGTTTCAAATGAGTTCTTTCGTTAAAATTATTATTATTATTATTATTATTATTATTATTATTATTTTATTATTATCATTATTATTATTATTATTATAAACAAACTCATCGTTATTTTTGCTAGGGATTTCATCAGTATCACTTATTCATATTGTTTTGAAAGTCTATCAAAGCAATCAAAACACAAGCAATCCGAGTCACGAATGCACATTCTTTGTGTTTTTTTCGAAAAGTAGATTTGTTTGAAGACTTTTGGTGTACATGGTTGCCCCAACGTACAATAGCACTGCCGACATATTGTACATTCCACCAATTACATACATATTTGTAGTATGCATATTTGTAGTATGCATTATTTGTAGTTATTACTTCCTGGACCGAGTTTGATGAATTAACCCGTGTTAAGTTTACGAAGAATTCAATTGTGATTAGGTGCCCATTTGCATATGTATTACACTTGCACTAAACGACTGTTGCATGCACTTCCAGAACAGGTGTGTTATAATACACGCTGATGAAATTTATTAGTTTCGAAAACATACCTAATGGTGGTCTTGTAACTAATCCAAACATTCTGTCTCACGTTGAACAGTTAGAAAGATATGAAAATATTCATATTAAAAACAATTATCATTACGTACACAGTCCTGGTACAGGCACGCGCATTACGTACACTTTATACAGACTCTGTATATACTGGTATAACAAGTGAGCAACATTGTCCCCAAATCTCAGGTCAAATCTACAATCATGCGTTCTCTTTAAAATGGTCGGAAACCAATCCTTCGACCGCCGTCTGTCGCCGACCCGCGTGAAAACGCAATACGACCCGTATCTTTTGTTGTTTTTATTAAACGGCCGTATAAAACGTGTTATTCAATTTTCTATGCAATTGACAACCCTTAAGCGGGGCATTCGTGTCCAATGAACTCATTTTCTAGTGTTCATGGTTTGTAATTACGCCTTTTTGCTCCACATTCTTCGTTTTGGAAACTGTGCGCCACTGGCCAATACGTATTTAAATGCATATCTGTGTGATATCTGTGTGACTGTGAAATGTACGCCGCCAGTCAAAACGTAGTTTGGTACACATCTGTGTGACTGTGAACTACGCCGCTTGTCAGAAAGGAGTTTGATATACATCTGTGGGACTGTGAACTGTATGCCGCTTGTCAGAAAGTAGTTTGATATACATCTGTGCGACTGTGAACTGTATGCCGCTAGTCAAAGGTAGTTTGATATACATCTGTGGGACTGTGAACTACACAGCTATTCAATAGTAGTTTGATATACATCTGTGGGACTGTGAACTGTATGCCGCTTGTCAGACAGTAGTTTGGTACACATCTGTTGGACTGTGAATTGTACGTCAACTAGTATTTTGGTACACATCTGTGGAACTGTGAACTTTGCACCGCTAGTCAAAAAGTAGTTCGGTACATATATGTGGGACTGTGAACTGTACGCGGCCAGTTAACAAAAGGTTTGGTACATATCTGTGGGACTGTGAACTGTACGCCTCTGGTCAACAAAAGGTTTGGTATATATCTGTGGGACTGAGAAATGTACGCCACTAGTCAACAAGTAGTGTGTATACATATGTGAGCCTGCAAACTGTGTACCGCTAGTAAAACAAAATGTCAGTACACATGTATGGGACTGCGAACGGTACGCAGCTAGTCTACAATAGTTTGGTATACACCTGTGGGATTGAGAACTTTACCCCGCTAGTCTACAAATAGTTTGGTATACATCTGTGGGACTAAGAATGTTATGCCGCTAGTCAAAAGCAGTTTGGTATACATCTGTGGGACTCAGAACTGTACGTCGCTAGGCAAAACGTAGTTTGGTATATATCTGTGCGAATGTAAACTGTACATCGCTAGTTAAAAAGTAGTTTGGTATACATCTGTGGGATTGTAAACTGTGCATCGCTAGTCAAAACGTAATTTGGTACACATCTGTGGGATTGTGAACTGTGTATCGCTAGTCAAAACGCAATTTGGTACACATCTGTGGAATTGTGAACTGTGCATCGCTAGTGGTACACATCTGTGGGATTGTGAACAGTGCATTGCTAGTCAAAACGTAATTTGGTACACATCTGTGGGATTGTGAACTGTGCATCGCTAGTCAAAAAGTAGTTTGGTACATATGTGTGGGACTATGAACTGTACGCCGCTAGTCAACAAATAGTTTGGTATACATCTGTAGGACTGTTAACTGTATGCCGCTAGTCAAAAGCAATTGTGTATACATATGTGGGATTGAGAACTGTACGCCACCAGTCAACAAATAGTTTGGTATACATCTGTGGGACTGAGAACTGTACACTGCTAGCTAACAAGTAGTTTGGTATACATCTGTGGGATTGTGAACTGTACACCGCTAGTCAAAACGTAGTTTGGTACACATCTGTGGGATTGTGAACTGTACGTCGTAGTCAAAACATAGTTTGGTATACAACTGTGAGACTGTGAATTGTACGCCGCTGGTCAAAACGTAGTTTGGTACATATACTGTGAACTCGCCAACCTAGTTTGTAACGCCGCACGTCAGCATGGTTCGTTGCTGCCCACTACCATGTTAGATGCACCACGCACACATGACCACTGCACGATTATTATCATATATAAAAACGTGTCGGAGCTTAACCACTATTGTCTGATAAACATATTATACACCAAGTATTATATACCATGCATGGGTATGCGTTTGATACGTTTTATGTTTTATAAACGATTAAATCCCTTTTAAAATATCAAATAGATGACATTGAATACTCTCGTCTTTTCACGTACGTAACGTGAACTCCCCAAACGACTGTCTGAAAGCATTTGGTTACTTACTGCCATCATCCACAGTTACTTACTGCCATCATCCACAAGTCTAGAAAAGGCGTATACAGCCTCCTATAACGCTAACACACGGGTTTACTTACTTTAATGGAATTATGGTTAAACAAAAGGTTAATATGTTTGATAAAATGGTAAAAAAAAAGGTTTTTAAATGAAAAAATAAATAAATGACTATAAGCATCCGCTGACAATGGCTATAAAGTCGTTTGCTGCCGGAGTAATCGTCCACTTGTTCATCGTGGCGTTTGCAGACGACGCTTGGTCACGTGTAGCCAGCCATACAATGATGGGTGTAAGCCTGACGAGTTTTGCATTTTTTGCATTGTTTTTGGTTATAAGCGACACCTTTGATGCGTTCGTAATACTATCAAAGAGGGAGGCAGACAATGGACTGGAATATGCTCTTATGTCAGGTAAGTTAAAATAAACAGTTCTTTCTGGAAACAATGTGGTGAACATATTTTGACGTCGCCCACGTTATAAGCAGACGTGAAGCGTAAGCAGACATAAAACGTAAACTTTTGCAAATTGATGATATCAACTGTGTGCATTACGACATTTAAAGCAAATATATTTATTTGTTTTTTTTTCACGACTTTAGCAAACATTGAATGTGTGAAAAATCTAGTTCGAAATATCAGCTGCAGGCACTGTGAATGATTTCCTTTTCTATATAAAAAAGTTTTAATACTTTCTTCCAGTTGTAAGAATACATTTAATTATATATGTATACCAATGAGATTGCAGATCGTGGCATTTGTTATATAATATTTAATGCCGCAACAAACCAACGGTTAGAGCGTCGTCTACTATGTGTCTACTGAACCGAAGGCTCAGGGTTCGAGCCTTGTAAAGGTTTTAATACACAAACTCTGTCCTGACTAGTTCTCCTGAACCCCTGGCCGGATTTAAACGAAACCTTTTAGGGATAATCAGTTCCACGTCTAGTTGTGAAAATCTTCGCCGTTTTCCAGTTGAATGATTTTTGGCAGATGTATGGCCTTTAAAGTTTTAATACACACACTTTGTGTGGACTAGTTCTCCTAAACTCCTCACCGGATTTCAACGAAACTTTGCAGGAATGATCAGCACCAAGCCTATTTGTGCATATCATCGTCATGTTCCGGTTTACGTATTTTTGGCAGAATTATGTCCCTTTAAAGTGTTTTGATACACAAACGTTTTCCGGGTTAGTTCTCCTGAACCACGGACCGGATTTCAACGAAACTTGACAAGGATGATCAGTATTAAGCCTAGTTGTGCATATCATCCCCATATTTCGGTTGAATGCTTTTTGGCAGATTTATGGTCCTTTAAATGTTTTAATACACGAACTTTGTCCATATTAGTCTCTTATGAAATCCTTTCCGGATTTCAACGAATCTTGGCGGGGATGATCAGTACCAAGCCTAGTTGCACCTGTCATTGCCGTGTTCTGGTTGAATGATTTTTTGTCTTTTAAGGTTTTAATGCACAAACTTTGTCCTAACTAATTCTCCTGATCCCCTGGCCGGATTTCCACGAATCTTGGCAGGGATTAGTACCAAGTCTAGTTGCGCATTTCATTGTCGTGTTCTAGTTGAATGATTTGTCAGAGTTATGCCCCATTAAAGGTCTCAATACACCAAATTTGTACATACTAGTTCTCATGAACCTCTATCTGGATTTCAGTGAAACTTGGCAGGGATGGTCAGTACCACGCCTAGTTGCCTATTTTTGAAAGAATTATGGCCCCTTATATATAAACTTTATCTTTAGCCGGTAGAGCGTCCACAGGCCCTCTTGGGCCTCTTGTTTTAGGACCGGTCACGTTTGGGCAAACAAGCAATATTTCAATTATGACCATAGATAGTATACTACAGCGAAACAGAAACGCAACTCGGGAATTTCTGCTATATATTATATATACTGCACACTTAATTCCACATAATATTCAAAAAAAATCCCAAGATGTTTTGTAACCAAAAAAAGTTGCATTTAGTTAGAGAAAGGACACAACTGTGATGTTGTAGAAGTTTTAATCACAGTACACGTTGTAACAAGAAATTCATAAATGTTGAAGCTCCTCTTTGAAAAATTGAGCCATTTCAGTACTGTATTTAACGTAAAGAGTTTGCAAAATTTGGCATCCTAAGTTTGCTCACATGCTTGTGCCAATCGCATACTTGTCAATTAATAATACTTTGAAGGAATACTATTTCCTTTGTTATTTGTTGTTTTAGTACCCTTTTCCGAAAGAAAACGTCTTACGTAGCCATGTCCATTCGATAAACAGTAGCATTGTGTACATAGAGAAATTCCCGAGTTGCGTTTCTTTTTCGTTTCAGTATAGTTCTTTAAAGTAATACATACATGTCAGTCAGCATTTCAATCTCTCAGTTTAAAATTTTATAAATCAGTTACAATTACCGGCTTGCAGACGGTCTGTGTCAACTGAAAGTGTAAATAAAACAGCCAGCGCTCGCCGAAGAGCTCGTTCAGGAAAAAATAGAACAGTCAGTGCCCGCCGTCAAAGAGCCCGTTGAGAAAATCAACTTGGGTGTTATGAGTTTAAATACCTAAAATAGTTGAAATAGAAAATGTGTATGACTATTGATTGTTTTAAAACATTATTGACCCAAGAACTCTAGGTTAGGACTTGATGTTTTCGTATACTATGATATAATGCATGGTTTATAGGCAAAACAACCTTTAACCCGGCAAGTATTGCCTAACATTTTTTATTTAAATTTTCATATGTTTGTGTGCGATAATTGTATAGAAAAATATTTTTTGACATTTGATTCTTCATGTACAGAAAACAGTTTCGTTTTGTTAACTGATCTAATTTTGACTGACGCATTACATTTTGAACTTTTGAAACTGAAAAGATACGAACTTTACTGTATTGGTAACTTTGCTTCTTTGATGCAACTGAATTAGCTTAACTTTGGAGGAAAACTGAGACAGGTAAGACGCGTGTTTCTGTTAATTTTGTACCGGCGATCGCTCAGCCCATCGAGAACAGGTAACGCTCAGCCCATCGAGAACTGGTAACGCCAGGGTACTTAAAGAAACTAACCCGCCAGATAAAGGACAAATTGTACTTCAAAACTTTTTATCAAAACTTTTGCCAGGTGTTCAGGTCATAATGATGTATATGTTCCAATTGAAAGTATAGGTTTATTGTCGGGTTCTTAAACTACCAGTGATTGAACACACGTAAAATAAATTATGAGTTGTTAAAGGGAGTACATCAGGCTTTTCAAAGGGGTCTAGGGGTCCGACTTAAAATTGACAAATAATGATATTTTCTATTTTAAAGTGCCTAAACATAATGAATGATGCTAAAAATGACCACTTAGTTACAAGGAAATTAATTCTGTACAGTAATACGTGCTATCCTAGGTGACGCACCAGGGTTAATTTCAGCATTTTATGCCCGATTCCGTCCTAGCTATATGGTGTATTCAAAGTTTAAACCTTAGCAATATGGTTCGAACATCATATTTTGATGGATATAAGTGTTTTATCATGAATTGGAACATTTTTATAATTTAAGATATTTCTAGAAAAATCCTGATGTACCCCCTTTAACTCTTGGGGTTTCGCCTGGCTAGTTAAAACCGTTTATATTTTGTCTACAGAGTCTGGATTCTCGAAATGGGTAAATTATATATGGTGCACATATGTTGCAAAATGTGACTGTTGTTGGCGGAATAGTACTTTAATCTGTGTTTTTCCTTTAGATTTAATACATGGAATTGATGAGCTAGAGCGTGAAGCCACGATGAATAAGAGGAATCCTTGGGGTCGTCTAAGCAAACCTTCGACACTCTCGAAACAACATCCAGGAGACGGGTTTACAGATAACTTATATAAACCAGATAATAAATACGGGAAGATGGAAACGGCGCTATCACTGTTTTTAAATAAGAGAAATAAAGTTTGTTGTCGAGAGGTGTATGCATCGTGGTGTCAAGTGTGCACCACCCAGCGGCCTGTAGTAAACTAACCTTTCGAAACTAGTTGTGAAACAAAGAAGCGATTAACCAAAAGTCAAAATCCAGAAATTCAAAGCTGTGACAACAACGTGACTAAATATACAATAAAACAACAACGTCACTAAATATACAATAAAACAACAACGTGCCTACATATGTAATAAAACAACAACATGACTTTAAATATACAATAAAACAGCAACATGTCTAAATAGACAATACAACAACAACGTGACTTTTAATATTCAATAAAACAACAACGCGTCTAAATATACAAGAAAACAACAAGAGGACTTTACATACACAAGAAAACAACAACAACGTGACTTTAAATATACAAGAAAACAACAACGTGATCTTAAATATACAAGAAAACAACAACACGAACTTAAATATACAGTAGAAAATATTGACGCATCATGGATAGGATGGTGTCCTTTAACAAATGCTTGAGTTTGGTGTCTTCAGTCTGTCAGAATATGTTTAACTTGATTTGTTTGTTTGTTTGTTTGGTGTTTTACGTCATTTTCAACACATGTCAGGTTATATATGACGGTCGATTTTTTTGTGATGGAGCCAGACCACCCACTTTTCCTGGGTAGAACAAGTACTGTACACCTCCCGCCATCCGTAAGAATCTTGATAACAATGATATAGTTAAGAACTGTATTTTTTGTTTTTATATCTAATGTTAAAAAGCTACAGTTCTTAAAACATGTTAAAAAAAAAGTAAGTGCGAAAATTAAGTCGTGCGATCAAATTTCTATTTATAACTTTCTTCCCGCTCTTTAAATCTTAATTTTAAAAATATCAGGATTTTGTTTAAAATGTTTTGGCAGGCCTGACATCAGACGTGATATACACCAATGGCAGGCCTGACATCAGACGTGATATACACCAATGGCAGGCCTGACATCAGACGTGATATACACCAATGGCAGGCCTGACATCAGACGTGATATACACCAATGGCAGGCCTGACATCAGACGTGATATACACCAATGGCAGGCCTGACATCAGACGTGATATACACCAATGGCAGGCCTGACATCAGACGTGATATACACCAATGGCAGGCCTGACATCAGACGTGATATACACCAATGGCAGGCCTGACATCAGACGTGATATACACCAATGGCAAACAAGCCATGTACTTGTCATAATTGACAGGCGCGAGAAGCGAGGAGATTTATTTCGTTCTATGTATTGAATCGTTGAATGAACTATACCCTTAGCGTCACTGAACTCTGAACTCACAAGAAGCCTTACCTAGCTAATTTCGATGCTAAGTGCACTTGTTGTAGAAATGAAAGAAATAGGAAATATTCATATTCTATACATCTGTTTCATTTTTGCTGACCCGTGTGTGCTTTTAAAATAGTAAACTAATAACTGAGGCCCATAGTAAACGCATTTTTTTCAGAGATGTAAACAGCTAAGAACAGTAATCGCTTAAACGAAATGATTTATTAATCTATAGAAGAGTTGTATCGCTTTAAAAATCATATCATTAAAAGATACGTTTGGACATTGTATGGAAATCAGTTTAAACGTATATCATAGTTTATATTTTATTTGGAATTTTACCTTTTTTTTTTTTTAATTTTCATCATAATGATTAGGGCATGCCGTCTTTTATTTATGTTAAGCGTCCGCGTGCGCCTACGTTTTCACGTCATCAACCAAAAAAAACACAACAGTTTCGATGTCAGAAATGTTTACGAAAAAAATGTCAATTAGGCTCGCCTGTCGATGAAGACATCAAATCTGCGACGATAACGCCGTAAATACCGTCTCTACATGTTTAATCGCTCAGGCGATTGCATAATAACACTATGAACATGATGCAAGCGTTCATTGATGCAGACTGGAGTTGTACCACGGTGCTGACATTTCTTTCTTTCGAATGTATTCGTTTTTCAACTTACATACACATTCTATTGGTTTTTATATAAAGTAAACAAGAGGTAAATAAGGTGCAATATTTATGGCGAGCAAAATAATTGCTCTTCGCGTTAAAGAGAACGACAAAATCATTTTAGATTGGTATGCTATACAAATTGATTTAAAATCCGTAACTTGTTCAAAATGCAAAATTATCTGTTGTGACAGTATTGAAGTGGGGTGGTGCTCGCTCGTGAAGGACACTTTTGAGTGTTTTAACTCGAATTGAAGCCAACATTTATTGAACTTAGTATGATTGGTTTGATCTCAGGTTTTATGTGCATTGAGCTATTTTATCTCATTCATCCAATGATTTTATCACACTTGCCATAATCTTATGTTTATGCATTATGAAAACCATATAAGTATTATACTCAAACGCAGTAAATAATACTTGAACATTTCAAGTACTAGAAGTTAATAATATGTGAATTATAAAGTCATTCGATGTCTATATGAGTTTCCAAAATGCTTATTTTCTAGTCAATCATGTTATTTTTTTAACTATCCTTTATTAAACTTAAGTTTTATGAGACATCTTCACAGTTTAAATAACAGTTTTAAATGTTTTATATCATGTTTTGTGATCATTTTTGCTGTATGTTTGTGTGTTTTTTTTAATAGGTAGCTATGTTTCGCGAAATAGCGTTGACGCTAAACAAAAAAATAAAACGGCTTGGCCTTACTGTACAGAGAAAACGCTGTGCTCAAGATTTAATTAAAGGGAAGATAACTATGTATAAATAAAACGAGTTTGATGTGCATCAGTTTAAAATATTGGTGAATATATAAGAATTACATGGTTAGTAACTTAGAATTTCAGCTTGGCGAGTGCAAGAAAAGTGATAAATACGAGCCTCTGGCATAATTTACCTGAAAAACAATGGAAATGTACAGTTTACGTCTGCTCTCGTCCAAATACAAATGGAGGATAGTTTGTCAGGGGAAGTAACTTTGGCAAAAAATGTTTTCGGCGTTTAAGTAAATTTTATATCGCTAATAAATGCAAAATACTTTCGTTTGATAACGTATTGTATTCCTACATTGATAAGCATAACAGATATTGTGTATATTTGTAGTTTAATGGCTGATTCCTGACTTTTTAAGTCATCGAATAATAGCGCGTGCAGCCACTAGCATAATACAGCAGCTGTGCGGAAAATATTAGGTTAGTAGTCAACAGCTGTATTTATATAGTAGAAACATTAGTTGCATGGTAAATATATATATATATATATATATATATATATATATATATATGTATATACATGTATACGCATTTGACTTGTAATCAGTTATAAGTTTACTATTTTAAAAGCACACACTGGTCAATAAAAATGAGACAGATGTACAGAATAAGAATATTTCTTATTTCTACCATTTCTACAACAAATACACTTAACATATGGAAGACCGGTGCGTTTATTTCGATTTTTCGCCCTGTTGACAAACCTTTCCGACTCAAAGTCTAAAAGTCACAAAACCTAAATCGAAAGTGGAAATCACGAAAACTCAAAAGCCACTCAAAAAGTCGTTATCCGAATTATGTGGTTGTTTAATGGACCATAACATATATACTGCAACGAAAAAGAAACGCAACTCGGGAATATCCGCTATATATTGTATGTACTTCAAGTAGTTTCCAAGATACAAGCTTACATACACAACTTTAAACACCGTTTTTCTAACTATAAAATGGACCGTAATTTTGTTAAAATAAAGATGGTGTCCAATAATGCCAAATACAAGAGTGGACATTCAATCCATTATGTCAGGAGTTTATACAAAAACCTGGTATTTGAAGTATTTTCCGAGATACAAACTTACATAAACAAATTTAATTAACCAGCTTACATACACAACCTTAACCAAATGTTCTAAGCATAAAATAGGTCATAGTTTGGTTAAAATAAAAGTACATGTATGAGTACAGAGCCTGGCTCTGCTCTATGATAGTGTCTAATGACGCCGAAAACATTTGTGAAATTTCAATCCCAGAATCTGGCACTATGATGGTGTCTATATAATGAGGCCGACGACATGTTTGAAGTTTCCATTATGTAAAGCAGTTTCCCAGATACAAGCTTACATACAAAACGTTGACCAGGGGACACAGACGACGTCGGCGGCGCAGACGACGACGACGCAGACGGCGAAACTGACAACGCAGACGGCGACACAGACGACACAGACGACGCAGACGGCGACACAGTCGAAGCAGACGGTGTCACAGTAGACGCAAACGGCGACACAGACGATGCAGACGGCGAAACAGACGACGCAGATGCCAATCAAGTGATATTAATATCTCGTGTGTTTTTTCTCAAAAAAAGTCGAGCTAAAAATAATTATTAGAATTTGGCGTAACGAGCCCACTGATAAAGGCCAAAACGTTATTGCATAAACAGGAACTAAACCAGAAGGAGTACAAGGTCAAGGTTAGATTTTATGTACTTACACATTTTATTTAAAACAAAAGCACATTATGGTGAATTTATTCGATTGGGATCGACGCCGATATATCCGATCCTCTGTT
This sequence comes from Cyrtodaria siliqua, assembly GCA_037043455.1. NCBI lineage: Eukaryota > Metazoa > Mollusca > Bivalvia > Adapedonta > Hiatellidae > Cyrtodaria > Cyrtodaria siliqua. Next base: position 74,146 of record JAWPHD010004750.1, on the reverse strand, counting down.
TTCTCTATAATAAAACACACGCAGTTCGTCTGTATCTGTTATCTCTATGGTAATACACTCACAGTTTGTCTGTATCCGTTTTCTCTAGAGTAATACACACACAGTTCGTCTGTATCTGTTTTCTCTAGAGTAATACACTCACAGTACGTCTGTATCTGTTTTCTCTAGAGTAATACACTCACAGTTCGTCTGTATCTGTTTTCTCTAGAGTAATACACTCACAGTTCGTCTGTATCTGTTTTCTCTAGAGTATTACACACCCAGTTCGTCTGTATCTGTTTTCTCTATGGTAATAGTATCTGTTTATTTCTAAAGCAATACACTCACAGTTTGTCTGTATCTGTTTATTTCTAGGGAAATACACTCACAGTTTGTCTGTATCTGGTTTCGCTAGAGTAATACACACACAGTTCGTCTGTATCTGTTTATTTCTAGAGCAATACACTCACAGTTTGTCTGTATCTGTTTTCGCTAGAGTAATACACACACATTTCGTCTGTATCTGTTTTCTCTATGGTAATACACTCACAGTTCGTCTGTATCTGTTTTCGCTAGAGTAATACACACACATTTCGTCTGTATCCGTTGTCTCTAGAGTAATACACTCACAGTTCGTCTGTATCTGTTTTCTCTAGAGTAATACACTCACTGTTCGTCTGTATCTGTTTTCTCTAGAGTAGTACACACCCAGTTCGTCTGTTTTCTCTATGGTAATAGTATCTGTTTATTTCTAAAGCAAGACACTCACAGTACGTCTGTATCTGTTTATTTCTAGAGCAATACACTCACAGTTTGTCTGTATCTGGTTTCGCTAGAGTAATACACACACAGTTCGTCTGTATCTGTTTATTTCTAGAGCAATACACTCACAGTTTGTCTGTATCTGTTTTCGCTAGAGTAATACACACACATTTCGTCTGTATCTGTTTTCTCTATGGTAATACACTCACAGTTCGTCTTTATCTGTTTTCGCTAGAGTAATACACACACATTTCGTCTGTATCCGTTGTCTCTAGAGTAATACACTCACAAATCGTCTGTATCTGTTTTCTCTAGAGTAATACACCCACAGTTCGTATGTATCTGTTTTCTCTAGAGTAATACACACACAGTTCGTCTCTATCCGTTGTCTCTAGAGTAATACACACACAGTTCGTCTGTATCCGTTGTCTCTAGAGTAATACACTCACAGTTCATCTGTATCTGTTTTCTCTAGAGTAATACACTCACAGTTTGTCTGTATCTGTTTTCGCTAGAGTAATACACACACATTTCGTCTGTATCCGTTGTCTCTAGAGTAATACACACACATTTCGTCTGTATCTGTTTTCTCTATGGGAATACACTCACAGTTCGTCTGTATCTGTTTTCGCTAGAGTAATACACACACATTTCGTCTGTATCCGTTGTCTCTAGAGTAATACACTCAGAGTTCGTCTGTATCTGTTTTCTCTAGAGTAATACACACACAGTTCGTCTGTATCCGTTGTCTCATGGAATATTTTACAAAATCATTGTCCTAAAATGAAAGACAATAGATTGACAGCGTAAATGTACGTCATTAAAATATCCGTTTTAAATGACATTGATTTATTGTTAACAAATGAACCAGATATCTATCTCATTAGTTTTAATAAAAGTTTAATAAACTGAGTATAGTATACTATCGAGGGCATAGAGAAAAAATGGGTTATGTGCATAATTCAGAATTTTGTGAAAATGGACATTTAATGTTTGAGTTCCAATGAAAATTCAACAATTCATTGTATGTTTATTACTTATTGGGGGCATCTTTGTACATTAACACTCTATGTTAACAGAAAATATTTTGAAAGTTCAACATGTATTTAATGCCCAAATAAGGATAAATGTAAACTCTTTTTAGCTCTGGCAAATTTTACTAACACTTAGCAGTTACATTGTAGTCTTCCTCAGTTTTTTTCTTTTCTGTCAAAACCATATTTAAACAATATGCGGTCTGGCTGTGAACCTCTTATTTCAATCCATTTCATATCCAGCCAGTTTATTTTCTCGCCCGTAACTGTGCTTTTCATGTTGGTAGTTATTGACTTTTTCTATTATTCTAAGTCACAAGTGTCATCATACTTGATAGGTATAACAACATATGGATCATTTCGCCTGGTCATTGCTATAATTGTATCCCACTGTGATGGAACATGCACATTAGTATTCCTTTTAGAATGTGATATTGCCGCATGCATAGAATCGCACTCCATCTCGGAGTGACCCGACGCAGATAATTTATGCCCTATAGTTTCAGTATTCTCAATTTTGTGTACTGCATACAGTAATCCAACCGTAACAAATTGGTTTCGGTTTTGTCCTCCATATGAAAACAACCTCTTTTGTCGTATTTCGCAATGAACTGATAAAGTTATCAATTCCTATTTCACAAGAACTTCTGCTACCATTTGTTTCATCCCGTAAAAAGCATGTTCCCTTTTTATCTCCAAGGGAGTATATTGAAAGGTTGTATGATGGCAAGCAGCGCTTAGATTGTATGATGGCAAGCAGCGCTTAGATTGTATGATGGCAAGCAGCGCTTAGATTGTATGATGGCAAGCAGCGCTTAGATTGTATGATGGCAAGCAGCGCTTAGATTGTATGATGGCAAGCAGCGCTTAGATTGTATGATGGCAAGCAGCGCTTAGATTGTATGATGGCAAGCAGCGCTTAGATTGTATGATGGCAAGCAGCGCTTATAGTACACATCTCCAATTTCAGTGTGTGGTGTTGGAAGAACTGATTCTAAATCAAATGTTCTGCAAAATAAGATGGGTCATTTATAGCTTTTTCTTTGTCAGTTTTCTTTTTTTTTGACTGTCCCTTTTACAGTTTGATGCAGTTCATACTGTACATCAAGGTCACTATCTGCTACTCCATGTTCTTGGTTTCCTTTGTAACCGCCCAATGAGTACATTGGTCCGTTTTGGGTTTATGATTGTACTCGCTTACAAACACATTTCTATAAACATTGAAATTACAAGGGCACACTTTCTCTGCTTCTGTAATTGTTTTGGTAAGCTCACACATTTTCCCAATGGACACATTTGGATCGAGGTTCTTTCTCTCCGTATCTTTTCCAGTGTAATGCGATGATACAGTTGAAAAAGATTCGATATGATCTCGATTTTTTTTCAAGTTTTATTTTTGGATGACAGATTTCCTTTCCTATCATGTCTAACGAAACATTCGTGAACACTGTTTTTCATTGCATACTCAGCTACCTTTTTGTCTATGTTCAGTGTTCCCAAGACAAACTTCTTACAGACTCTCAGATTTTGTGCCTTTTGTAACAACGCTAAAGGTACGATTCCGCTAAAGGTAACAACCGCCGCTAAAGGTAACAACCTCAGATAAAGGTAACAATCAACTCTTTCGCTAAAGGTAACAACGCTAACGCTAAATGTAACAACTTTTCATGTTAACGCTAAAGATAACAACTGTCTACGTTATAGGTAGCAATATTTTTCAATATCTACAGTTTCAATGAAGATTTAGTTAACATGTTCTTGTTAGTTACTGAAGCCCTTGATTCGCTTCCAACCGATGCGACCCGTATCGGCGTTGTTAGAGTGTGTGCTGGTTTCCTACTCGGATTTTCTGCAGGTTCGAATTCCATTGGAAGACCGCCTTGCCAAGTGAAAAAGTGTCGATTCTTGTGGATGGCGGGAGATATACAATACAGGTTCTACCCTTGAAAGATGGGGTGATCTGCCTCAACCGACCGTCATATATGGCCTAATATGTGCTAAAATGACGTAAAATACCATTCAAACAAAACAAAACTCCTCTTACATAAAGATCATGCCAAATTAAGGTTGACATCTGCGCCATGAAGAGTGGTATGTGTATAAGCTGCTGAGCTTGTTTAACGATGTAAATAAAACATGTATATGCAGTTTGTGACTGTTTAAGGGACATCGCAATATTTATTGGGGGGTTGGGACCGGTGCAAAATGGCATGGGACAGGTGTTTTTTTTTGTCGCGACAAACCATGTGACGATACTTTTTTTCCGCTAGCTTGCCATGGGACGTAGTTAAATTCTTTCCCCCACAATTTTTTTTTAAACAATTACAAATATTGAAGCAGTGATCTTATACCATAAATGGCCCTTTACCAAAAATATAGGCTTCTGGCGACTGTTTGCTGCAACTCTGCGGCAAACATTGCTGCAAAGCTGCGACATACAAGTTTGCGTCGAAGTTGCGGTACACTTTTACCATGCAAATGAAGTACGCGGCAAAGTTGCAGCAAACACATATGCAAATGAGGTTCTGGTGATGTTCACCGCAACTTTGCCGCAGACCTCATTTGCATAGTAAAAGCGTGCGGCAACTTCTCAGCACACTTCATTTGCATAACACTTTTAGCTGTAATCTTCTGGCGATGTTTGCTGCTACTTTGCCGCAGATCTCATTTACTTTGCAGAAAACTTCATTTGCATAATTTCTTTCTCTGCAATGTTCTGGTGATGTTTTTCAAAATAAATAATGGACTGAAATTATGAAATAGAACAATGTTTTTTTTATTATTGTTTTTCGCTATTTAACTGGACTGCACCATATTTAAATAAATTGACACGATTTAAATACAATGACACAATTTAAATAAATCGACACTATTTAAATAAATGCTCTGGATTTAAAGTATATCCCTACGATTTAGATTATATCCTCGCGATTTAAATATATCCATACGATGTAACCAAATGGTTTTGATTTAAATAATTGTTTGTGAATTCTAAATAAATGGACCTTCGTTTTACTAAATGTGCAACAATTTAATTAAATTCACTATATTTAAATAAATCGGCACAATTTAAATAAACTGACACTATTTAAATAAATCCTCTCAAAACTAAAATCTGTCATTTCTGCATTACTCCCTTTTCATGGAAATGTCGACCACTGTCATTTCTGCATTACTCTCATTTTCATGGAGATGTCGAGCGTTATTGAGTACTGTCATTACTGCATTACTTTTCATGGAGATGTCGAGCGTTGTTGAGTACTGTCATTACTGCATTACTTTTCATGGAGATGTCGAGCGTTGTTGAGTACTGTCATTACTGCATTACTCCAATTTTCATGGAGATATCGAGTACTGTTGAGCGCTGCCTCTTATGCATTACTCTCATTTTCATGGAGATGTCGAACGTTGTCATTTCTGCATTACTCTAATTTTCATGGAGTTGTCGAGCGTTGTCATTTCTGCAGTTCTCACATTTTCATGGAGATGTCGACTGCTGTTGTTTTTGCATTAGTCTCATTTTCATTGAGATGTCGAGCGCTGTCTTTTCTGCATTACTCTCATTTTCATAAAGATGTCGAGCACTGTCATTTCTGCATTACTCCAATTTCCATGGAGATATCGGCGCTGTCACTTCTGCATTACTCTAATTTTCATGGAGTTGTCGAGTGTTGTCATTTTTGCATTACTCACATTTAAGTGACGATGTCGAGCACTGTCATTGAGTTGTCGAGTGTTGTCATTTTTGCATTACTCACATTTAAATGGAGATGTCGAGCACTGTCATTTCTGCATTACTCCCATTTTTACGAAGATGTCGGAACGCTGTCATTTTTGCATTACTCCCATTTTCATGGAGATGTCGAGCACTGTCATTTCTGCATTACTCCCATTTTTACGAAGATGTCGGAACACTGTCATTTTTGCATTACTCCCATTTTCATGGAGATGTCGAGTGCTGGCATTTCTGCATTACTCTCATTTTCATGGAGATGTTGAGCACTGTCATTTCTGCATTACTCCCATTTTCATGGAGATGTCGTGTGCTGTCATTTCTGCATTACTCCCATTTTCATGGACATGTCACTAACTGTAGCAGTCCAATAGGCACTGGATATCTTAGAATCAGACAAACCAACAAACATATATATACATACATCTACCTATTGAGGTCATACTGATCAGATCATATTATTTTGCACTTGAAATACAATTTTAATTGTACTGGTTTTAAATGTTGGAGTTATCATGGTGTTTGGTATTTAAAAATGTTCTTGCAATGAACACAATTAAATAAATGTTTAAAAATAAGGTTCCACGAAAAAAATTACACTTGGCTAAATTACTTGTTCAAGTGGCCTTTGACATGAAATGCAAATTTCACTTTAGTAGTAAGTAACTGGAAATAATAAAATTCTGTACATAAAAGTCTAAGTTTTGCGATGATGTATTGACTTCAGATACAGCAGATCAGAATGGAAAAGTTTGTCGTGATGTTCTGTGAATAAAGAAGCGGCAAATCTAAATTTAAAAGATTGTGGTGATGTTACGGCGTGCAATAAAAGAAATAAAGCGGATTGGTAAAATTTGTCGCAATGTTGTGGCGAACAAAACAACATGCAAGTAAGTTTGTGGTGATGTTATTTCTTTATTTACACTGTTGTGTTTTAATGGGATGACAGTAGGGTAAGTGTGAGGTTTGGTGCACCCTAGAACCCCCCAGTGGCATACTTTGCCACTGACCGTTCCAAGGCGGTAGCCCTATTGTGAACCTATTGTCTTTGTGATGTCGTTTGAATTTATTATTACGTTTGCCTTCTTGTTTGTCTGTTTTCGTGTTTGTTTCTGTGTTTTGTGGTTGACTGCCCTCCTTGAATGCTACTTTTCCTGTCCGATCTTTTTATATTTCTTTATGGTGAACGTTCCAAATAAATAAATATTTCTGGCGAATGTATAGCTTTTCGGCGAGTGTGCATCAAATTCGCCAAAGATTACCATAATGTTTGCGGCAACATCACCGCTAGTGACGAACATTGGCGAACAATTAAGAATTGTTATGGTGAAAAAAAATTGTTCGCTGGAAGCTTGCAGCAAACCTCATTTGGTAAGGAGGGTGCTTATGGACTAGACAATATTTATCTGGGCATTGGGAATGGTGCAAAATGGCATGGGACAGGTACTTTTTTTGTCGCGACAAACCATGGGACGATACCTTTTTTTCGTTTGCTTGCCATGGGACGTACATTTTTTTTATATAATATTTTATTTGCATCGGTCCCAACTCCCCGACTGTGATTTGGTTTCGTTTGGAGGTAATATACACATTTAGTTCGATTTTAACAAAGCATCGGGTTTATTAATAACGTACTCAACTGCTTGGAAACTCATATTTTCTTTTGTTATAATGGGTACGATATAATATAGCAAACAGAGTTTAAAATAAATAGATCATTGGTGAGAAGAAAAAAAATAATGCAGAATTGTACTCAGTTTACTGAAATGTTAATCGAATGATTACACATATATATGAAAGGGAAACATGTCACTGTTACAGGGGAACACTTTCTGTATGCCAAACACGAAACTCGGCATGCATGTTTAAACAAATACTATCGATGTTTTAAAGAACATACGAATGGCATTGATGATAAAACTACAGTTTACTTCCACTTTGATATTTAGTCCGCAAGTGTTAATTTTGAAGCTGCTTTTATATACATACATAAAGGGAAGGGTGTGTGTGGTGGGGTGGGGTGGGGAGGGTAGGGTGTGTCGTGGCTGGTAAACATTTTAAATTTAGGTTTGTTCTTCGTTATTATACCATATATTTTAATTCAATAATTATGCATTGTTCTCAACCATTAGGAATATTGTCAAACAATTTAGCTTGAACTCTGTGAGGAAAGAACGCTTGGGATATATAACCTGATCAGGTTTATTTTACAATCATCGAACATCACGTTCATTGATTTCTATATGTAGGGTCTATTATATCTCCGTATTGTGTTTCAAAAAAGGTATCTGATAGGTCACGTACGATGTCTTTCTATGATGTAGGAAACATAAAAAGAGTTAATTCCACCGTATGATAAAATCAGCAAATTGAATTGAAATAAAGCCCTGTCACATTTATTCTACATTATTTGAACTGCCACTCATTTCTTTTACGTGGAATACCTATAGAACTGTATTAATCCATGCTCAAGGATTGAACTTACGCCCAACACATTTAAACATGACATTTATTGAATAGCCCCTAATTTCTTAGAGAGACAACATGACGGAATATATGCATTGGTCCAATATAAATGCAACGGAGTCGATGAGCCCATTCTCCTTAGGAATTAGGGCTCGATCTGGCTTGATTTAAATCGCGACCCGCGCTTCATTCAACGACTGAATCTGTCATTTATTAGTATACGGTATCTAGTTCATCAATTAATCATAAGTACAGACTTACACGTCTGAAATTCCTGTCAGCCACGGTGCAGCGGGGGTGGCCTTGGCTCATATGACGGAGGTCGTGGGCGCGATCCCAGTCCGGGTCACATCAAATAATTAACTAGTAGCTCCATTTCTAGACGCTGATGCTATAAGTGTTATTCTATGACTGGTCGGAATGATGTCAGTTTAATGTGACTGGATGGGTCATGGCATGTGTCTACGACGCGATCCACTTCAATATATATGTACTATATATACACACTGCATGTACTTAGCGTTTTTGAGCATATTTGGTCCATTTTACTAATACACAGGTTTTTCAGTATACATTCTTACATATTGAAACTCATATTCTGATTAAGAAAACATTTATGTTTTATCATTTTGCTTCAGTATATGCAACATTTCTTTGTGATAAAATCACAATAAATTATAAATAAATCTCTCGGCTGACCATTTGACGTTTAATCAGAAGTATTCACCATGCACGTATTTGCATAATTATTTGCATAATTATGCAAATACCTGCATAATTATGCACACGGCTGCTCATTTGACGAACTAACATCAATACATTCACCATCACAGAAGCAGACCAACACATTCAGTAATTCTGGTCGGTAACAGCTGGTTCATAACATGAGGACCTGATTCTTGCCACACTATGTTGAGTCTGGCATATTTAGCATGTGTTCTCCAAATCAGTAACTGATATGCACATTTGGTAGATGAAGTAAAAACGTTCGTGGAGAGTGGGTGGGTAAATAACTTCCTTGGTTTTAAACTCTTGTTTTCAAGTACTCTATTTTATTCTCAACGTATTCAGAGACATACATTTATCAGACAGATAATGCTTCAGCCTCGCCAGCACTGTTCATCATTTCATTTGATGCCATTTTCTGCCAATTTCAAAGGAAGAGCAACATGTGTCGTATTCTGTGAGTGTGTAAACCATCGGCAAGATCCGCCCACATTAACGTTTATCAACACTACCATGTATATGGTTTAATTGGTTAAATCTAAATGCTTGCCAGTCTCGAAGAATAGATTTTCCAAACCCAAACACACTCTGTACAATTTGAATAATTGCTATTCCGTCGAAAATGATGCTTTCCACTTCATCGATACTCCTTAACACCGATACTGGTGGATTTTTTTCCTCGTGTTTTCCATAATATCGGCATTTTTGTTAGCAACCATTTTCCCATCATCACAAAACTAACTCAGTTGTGTAGGTGCATTCTCAAATGTCATATCCCTTTCCAGAGGCGTATTTGTTAATTATTTTATGGTCATTAGCCCTAAATACATCTCTTCCACATTACTTAGGATATATTTTGATTTGACAGAATCTTACTATTTGTCATTGTCTTTTTTTACTAAGACATCACCAAACGTTCAGTAATATATATTTAAGTTGTCCTAGGGCATTCATCGTCCGTTTGTTCGTTTGAGTTTAGTGTACACTGTACTGTATTCATTAGGAGGGGTGATTATAATTGAGTACGTACTACTTTTTCCGTGTCATGTAAGCAGTCGGATGCAATATTGGACTAAAATTCTGCCCAGAGCGGAAGGAGCTCTGCTCTGTCATCACAAAACATGTCACAACTACCAATATACACTAATTTCTTTAATCGCAAACATCTAAGAAAAATGCTGTTACGTGTCTGGTTTTAATGAAATTGTTCAAACAGCAACTTTATTCTAATGTCTACAGTTTACATTTGAATGTTACCTCTTCATACATTTTACCGGTGCTCTGGTAAAATACTCCTTGGTATAATAGTCATATGAGGAGAAATATTTTAGAGTAGTTTGTTATAACTACTTCTTAATTATTTGGAATACATTGTAGTTAAAATAAACAACTTTACAAGATTAAATAAAACTAAACGTTTACTAAAATATCACATTGCAGTATCAAGATATATTATACAAATAACATTTGTTAAATTTTATCCTCTCTTTTTATTTAATAAGTTAATTAAAGCTTTTATAGTTAGAGAAAAAGTTGATTTAAAAACAAAAACAATTGTTTAATACATTTTGAATATTATAGGGCTGTAACACGTTTTTTAAAAATAATTTGCATTATTGACCTAGATTTTGGCCTCTTTTGTAAAAATAAGGACAATTATTTTTCTCTAAAAGGCTAAAATAAGTATTAAATTGCTAAAACTATATAAGAATATACTCACAAGTATTGACCTATGGTATTTTGTCATCCTATAAGCTCCATACCAGTCTTTACAAAAATGGCGACCATCTTGTTGCCTTATTGGTTTACTTGGTTCGCCCTAACTTTTGCCAATTTATGCTGATTGTTGATAAACTTCAGACCAAGACGAACATTTTGATATATAATATGTTTTGTTCTATTTTTGTTACCACCTACCCCTTAAAATAATCATCGATTTTGGCCATGGTCACCCTACTATTCAAGCAACATGATGACATTTTTTTTGTTCTACACTTTATTTTGTTAGACATAGACATTAATTTTAAAAGTTATTAAATGATCAAGATATATCCAATTTGTTTATTCCGTTAAGTAGAATTTAGCAGATGGTGGACTATTTAACTTTGAACATTAAAAGTAGATATAAAAATCGAACAGGAAAAGTAGCATTCTAGAACGACAGTCAACCACAAACACACACACAGAAACAAAGAACAACTTTAAAGATGAATAAAAGGCAAAATAAGCGATCACAAACACAAACGGGTTGACAATAGGGCTACCGCCTTGGAACGGTCAGCGGCCAAAAAGGGGCCGCTGGGGTGATAAACCAGGCTCTAGGGGTCACCAAACCTCACTCTTACCCTATTGTCCTCCCAATAAATGGGACAGTTTAAATACAGATATCCCCGACAGGTTATATTCTCTAACAAACACGGCAGCATTAATAGGCAATATAAGTGGAACACATACACGATCATGTATTATATAATATAAAAAAAGCATAGAAAGCCACAAAGTAAGTAGTCAATGACTTGGCAGAAGCCAGAGCAACAAGATAATAAACCGTTAAGAGTACGACAAGATAAGATTAAAGACAAAATCAAACGCGACCGTCTTATAAGGATTCAGATAGACGACATCGCATGGTCCACAATCTGTCCGGTCATCGCACAGTCAAAGAGGAAAGCATATGGCGACCTGTAAATGGGTCCACCTCTAAACATGCAGTGTGTTGCAAAATGATAGGGTCATAACCTCTTTTGATAAACGTTTTAACACGTTTAATAAATACTGCATGAAAGTGATTATGACCAATGATCTTACGAAGTTTGTAAATCACATCACCGTAGAAATCAGATTGTGAGAGTCCTTGTCGCAGAAGAGTTCTTAAATTACTTTTATATTTTAAAAGTAGATCTGGATTACGATAATACAATTTTGCAAAGGTTTTTCAAAGTTTATGGTAACGGTAGCCCTGCTGGAGTATTTTTTTTTAGATATACACAGATTACGAATATTAAAATCCCCAACTCGACTACAAGCTCTAGAAAAGCGTACAAGTTGAGAAACATAGACCCCATAAGAAGTAGCCCGTGGAACATCCCCAACTTAGTGAGGATAATTAACAATATCAAAGCCTGATCAATTTTTTAAATATTCACGTTCATAAACAGATGTTATACAAAATAATACTATCAACAGAAATCGCATAATAAATGTCAGAAGTATGTCTATAATCAGAGTATGTGTACCATATTCTTCGGTATACTATCTGAATATTACAGTATATTAATTATCATGTTAATTAGGTTTTTATACACGGTAGTGTTACAGCTTGCTCTCTTTGACTACTGACCGCCGAAAAATCCCATGTGTTGCGATGGTTAGGGTGTTAAGGGTTATGTACTGAAACAATGACTAGTAAATAGAGGCTCATACATGAGTACTCATTTATTATTGAATTTATTAAACGAGTCGGCAAAATTGTATAATGCGGAGCTCTTTTCGAGCAGTATATCAGTTTAGCTAACGAGTTTAATAAATTCAATAATGAATGAGAACGAATGATAGATTCTATTTATCACATAACTAACATATCGGCTTTTATTGCATTTTGCCTCTCTCTTTAATACGCAAAAACAACATAAGTACAACCACGTAATACAAATACGAACCGCTGATTGAACTGTAAATAGAGGCTCTTACATGAGTACTCATTCATCATTGAATTTATTAAACGAGTCGGCAAAATGATATAATGCGATGCTCTTGCCGAGTAATATATCAATTTTGCTAACGAGTTTAGTAAATTCAATAATAAATAACAACGAATGTCAGATTCTATTTATCACATAACTCACATATCGGCTTTTAATGCATTTTGCGTCTCTCTTTAATACGCGAATCCGACATAAACCGTGAGAATACCACACGTATTTGCATACTTATATAACTAGTTATATATGGCAATTATAGAATGGTGTTATTCCACTCCCACACCATGAGTTATGTGATAAATGTATATATCAACATACCTATATCGTCCGAAGAAAATATTACTTGCACGTTCAGCTTTCAGTTGGAAGTAATTGTTACCAGGCCTAATTATACAACTTGTCAAAGTATGATATCAACATATATTTCAAAATTTTTCTAACTAATGGTTTCTTTTTCTTTTAAGAACAAAACGCGAATAATTTAGAAAGAAAAGTAGCGAAGCCACCAACTCCCAAAATATTTACCCCATCGGGCGCTCCGATAAAAACGCAAAACAATATTCCCCGTTGACGGTAATGACACCGAATGGGAAGATATATCAATAGAGATCAAACAAAATAAAATATATACATCGACACAAGTACACAAACAGAAGCTGAGGTCATCGAACATTTGGATGATGATTTTTTTAAATAGAAAAGGCTATGGTGATGTGATTTATAAACTTCGTTAGATTCTAGGTCATGATAACTTTCATACTATCTTTGTTAAACTTGTTAAAAAGTTTATCAAAAGAGGTTATGACCCTATCATTTTGCAACGTACTGCATGCTTGGTGGTGGACCCTTTTACAGTTCGCCACTATGCTTTCCTCTTTAATTGTACGATGACCGGACAGGCTGTGGACCCTATGATGACGCCTACCTAAAGTCCATTGGGACGGTGGCGTTTGATGTTTGTCCATGATCTTTCTTGTCGTGCCCTAAATGGTTTATTCTCTTACTGCTCTGGCTTCTGCAAAGTCATTGAGTACCTTCATTGTGGCTTTCTAGGCTATTGTTTTTTTTGTATTATATTTACACGAGCATATTTGTGTTTTACTTATATTGCATATTGATGCTGCCTTGTTGGTTAGAGATTAGATCATGGCGGGGATTTCTTTATTTACACTGTCCTGTTTTAATGGGATGACAGTAGGGTAAGTGTGAGGTTTGGTGCACCCTAGAACCAGTTTAAACCCCCAGTGGCCTACTTTGCCACTGACCGTTCCAAGGCGGTAGCCCTATTGTCAACCCTTTTTGTGTTTGTCATGTCGTTTGCATTTATTATTGCTTTTGCCTTCTTGTTTGTCTGTTTGCGTGTTTGTTTCTGTGTTTTGTGGTTTACTGTCCTCCTTGAATGCTACTTTCCCTGTCCGATCTTTTTATATTTCTTTAGTTGTATTGCAGAAGAAAGTGTTAAATAAGGACTTCTTTGTTTTTCTTGAGTTAATCGTTGAAGGGAAATATTTTACCTGTACAATTTATCCATACTGTTATTTCTTGAAACTGTCAGGTTTTACGGTGCTTCAAGCACAAGCTCCATGTGGTATACCAGCGAGTCGAAGAGATTTTGGATACCGTTTGTTCCACCGCAAATGGGAGGTCGGTCCAAAAAAATATAGGAGATGTGCTAGGTGGCTGTAAAAAGGCCAGTGCAAACCAGAAAACGCTAGAATCAACTTTTCAGTTTCACTCAAAAGATGTTTTAAATAGCTTTGAGGTAAGCTAACTAGAACTTCCCAAGTCTATTTCACCAGATGTGATTTTACCAATTCTTACACTGCAATATGACAAAAGTAGGTCAATGTTATTCATATGACCTATTTTTATTGGAACCTGCAGCTGTGATGAAGTTGTAAACATGTGTAAAATGTTGAAAGCTGTAGGCCATCTGATGCCGAAAAATTGACTTTACCAAGCACTTCAGTGTAAATGTTGAATGTAAATTAACTAGAAAATGTGTCCATGGGACACGGACGCCCCGTGTTAAGGCGGTCAGTCACATAACGAAATGTAATAAAGTGTATGAATGTAAGTGTGACGTTTGAAAGCTATATGACTTTTGATATATGCGAAAAAATTGTAATGTGCCAAAAGTAGGTAAATGTAATCCATAATGACCTATTTTTTATTGGAACATGCTGCTGTCATCTAGTAGTAAACATATGTAAAATTTGAAAGCTGTACACAATATGATGTCTGAGAAATGAATATACCAAAAACTTGAATGTAAATTAACACTGTGAAAAGTAGGTCACGGTTATTCAAAGTAACCTGATTCTGGTAGGAGTGTATTGCTGTCATATTGCTGTACGTGTGTATGCAGTTTGAAAGCTCTGAAACCTACGGTCTTTGACCTACGAATATAATAAAAAAAATTGAATGGGACGTACGGACGGACAAGAGTAACACTTATATGCCCTCACCACTTTCGTGGCGGGGCAGACAAACAGAAATCATCGCTTCAGTTAAAAATGTCTAAAGTATTTGAAGGTGAGGGGGATCTGGCGCCCCGGGACTGGCGTAGATGTTCGATGAATTATTTTCAAACTTGAATTGATGAAACATTATACATGCTCCATAGCCTGCTACGTTACCAAAATATGTATCATGAGGCTGCGTTGTTACTGCACTTTTTTGTTACTAAAAAACTTAAAATTTAAAGTTGGTGCACATGGATTTTTTTAAACTGTTAATCATATATATATATATCATGAATGATTGAGAATGCACAGTGTCGTTCCTCGGAGAACTAAGATTTAATAAAAGACGACTAATTTGTCTTACCTGTCGCGTCATTATTTAAGATCGGAAACTTATTTTTTTTTCAAAATGCTTCGTTACTTCTGCCATAAAAACGTCTTTACCGCCATAATGCGGAGTTAGAGGTAACCCACGGTGTATCCGATTTATAAGAACGAACTTATACAATGAATTAAATTTATGGTTCAGCGAGTTACAACAATCACAAACAAAAGAGAAAAGTAGCAGACTCGGTTTCATTGAGTACGTTCATGAGAGGTAATTATAATATGCAACACCTCTCACGCCTCCTAGCACCGGCTTAAGCGATATTCTACTTGAATGCAACACAGAATGGGCTTTTTTCTTCTATGGTTAATAATATATACCTTAAATAACAACAATTTGACAAAGCTTATGTTTCTTTTACTAACGCTTCTTTTCTCGGTTTGCATCTCTCCATTGGAAATGGTAAAATAATTAGCAAAGTTTGTGGCAAGAGGGATGATTTTAATTTTGATATTGTTAATTGTCCCCATTTAGATGGGGATATTCCCAGGCCGACATCTTGTGTGTCTCGGTTTGTTTGTTTTTCTGGGGCTTGTGCTCGAGTTGAGGACTTTAATATTTGTAATTTTTGCTTTACTGAAAAGCTACTCCATCAGGACTACCGTTGTCATAAACTGCGTAAAACCTTTGCAAAATGTTTGTTATCGTAAAGCTGATCTTCTTTCCAAATATAAAAGTAATTTAAACACTCTTCTACGAAAAGGACTATCACAGCCTGACTTTTATGGTGACGTGAATTACAAACTTCGTAAGATTCTTGGTCATACTTAATTTCATTTTGTTAAACTTGTTAAACGGTTTACCAAAAGAGGTTATGACTATCATTTTGCAATACACTGCATGCTTGGTGGTGGACCCATTTACAGTTCGCCATTATACTTTCTTCTTTAAACTGTGCGATGACCGGACAGGCTGTGGATCCTATGATGACGTCTACGTGGACCCTATGATGACGTCTACCTAAAGCCCAAAAGGACGGTGACGTTTGATGTTTGTCTACAATCTTGCCTTGCGTGCCCTCAATGGTTTGTTCTCTTATTGCTCTGGCTTCTGCCAAGTCATTGAGTACCTTCTTTGTGGCTTTCTAGGCTATTTTTTTTATTTATATATACACGAGCATTTTTGTTTTACTTATATTGCCTATTAATGCTGCCTTGTTGGTTAGATAATAGTTCATAGTGGGCATTTCTTTATTTCACTGTCCCGTTTTATTGGGATGACAGTAGTGTAAGTGTAAGGTTTGTTGCACCCTAGAACCCGGTTTAAACCTTTTCAACCCTTTTGTGTTTGTGATGTCTTCATTCATCTTTAAAGTTGTTCTTTTGTTTTTGTTTGTGTTTGTGGTTGACTGTCGTCCTTGAAAGCTACTTTTCCTTTTCTATTTTTATATCTATATTTACTATTTGCAATGACCCCAGTGTCATTTAATTTTATTCAAGTGTTACTGGACGTTTTTATTTCACAGCGCTTCTGGACGGGACAACCGACACGATACCATTGAATCAATGTCTGTTCGTGGATTACACCATTTGATTCAAAATTCCCTGACATGTCCCTGACAAAAATCAAAATTTCCCGGACATCATTTTTTTTTTCGGTGTTCATTTTCAGTAACTTTTTCAATACTTATTACTGAATTAAGGATTATATCCCTTTTGTGTATTCCCATGGAGGTTGCATTTGAAAAAGATAAAAAGTAAACCTCAAAGAATGTTGAATATTACATGAAACTTCCAGTTTAATATGTTTAAACATTTATCTAGGCATTGCTACCCTTAAGTTATAAAAAAACATACTTGATAAATATGTTAATAAGTCAACACATGCCTGACCAAGAGTACGGCATAAACTGAGTATGGATCAATACACCCTTTATCAAGTTTGTATTTATTAGTCTAGATAAACGTGTAAATATATTAAACTGCAAGTTACATGTAAAAAATATTCAGGATTATTTAGTCTTTTTCTTTTGTTTTGCTAAGGCACTTTCAATGGGATTCCACAACAGGGGACATAATCCTTAAATGACTTTATTGACCTCAGTCCTCCCCTACAGCCAACCCTTTCGTCCCTTTTCAAACATTTGTTTAGACTTTTTCAATTAGAGTCTTTTATTACAATTGCTGGATATGGTATTGGCTACATACAAAGCAATTCATTACAGCGACAATGATTACACTGCCAACATTTAAGACTATGGAGTCAAGTTGCTAGCATATAGCATTTGAAGTGAATAAAATATTATAGTGTCTCATTATTTTCTATTTACTTAGAAGCCAAGATGAACTGTGATACAGTAAGTACATGCAAAACCAAACATTGTACAATGCTAGTTATCAGCACATATTATATGGTACACTAGTTTGCGCAGAACATAATTATGTTCTATGTCAAAATAAACATACTGAATAATGTTTTATGTCAAATGAAAATGAAATTCCCTGACTTTTCCCTGACATTTGCCAAATTTTAAAAATTCACTGACATTTTTCAAAATTCCCTGACAATTCCCTGACCTTGAACATTTTTCATTTTCCCCGACTTTTCCCTGACGCGTGGGAACCCTGTGGAACGGCCAACGTCTGCATAAAATATATTTTCAAACAAACACACGTGTGAGAAAAATTAGTTTTGCTTGGGATTCCATCAGTTGATGTAAGTTATCTCATACAAGTACTTTTTCAGTACATCAATCTACATAGTACCATTTTCAAGGGCCATGGGACTAAATAGTTTCACTCTGACAGTATAACAAAATTTGTCGGATAATTTTAGTAAATACAACAACATTGGAACGTGTAAGTGTTTTATGAAAGGTGTGGGTATTACTCGTAGTGCGTACTCTTTGCTTAGTGAGATACTTATGTGTATGTGAAAAGAAACCGTCGTTTATGTGAGGAAAAGAGGAAACAAAATGAAAAGGTCACCGTCTGTTGAGAATTTCTGATTGGAACGGCAAACGTCTGTTGCTGCAAACAGTTAGACGTCTGTTTGACAATCCAATCTTTTATGAATTATAAGTTAATGTACATGCATTTTTTGGTCATTATCACCTACAACTGATCTAGATGTTTGCATAAATGCAAAAGCAATGCAACTCCAACGAGACTGCTTTCGAATTAAATTGAATTGTTGTTTAAAAACACATGGTTTAGGTTATTTTGGGTTACAGGAATCCGGGAACCATGGCATTTTCTTACTATCGATATATTCATATAGTTCTTAAACGTGCTTTGAGGATATATTATGATATACAGGACCGCCCGGTCCGACGGACGAGTCTAGGAGAAGTATCTTGCCAAACGACACCCTGAAGTAACACAGTGGCGCCAGTGAGACACGACCCCGTGATCACCGGATTCAGAATTCAACGTGCATTCCACTGGGTCACAGCAATGGAAAGAGGCAGATTTGTATTTACTGACAAGATGCATACACAAATCATATACATATCCCTTAAAGGGACAAAGTCCGTAACTTTTAGCTTATAAAACATACACTAATTATATTAACGAACATTACACACTACACATTATTGAATATTTACTAATTAAAAGCGAGATTTTTTGACGGAATTCAATCGCGGTACAATAAAAGAAAAACCGCTTCGTGCGTTTGAACTCGCAGCGCGAACTAAAATTACGCTCACAGTAATAATAGTGAGCGTAAAGTAGTCGACATCGTTCCCGAATGAGCTAAGCGGGCTATACATACTGTGTAGAAAACCTAATGCGCTAATGGAAGTCACGTGATCGCAGAAAAGGTAAATAATGTGGGTCCCACATTATAATCATGGGTCCCATAGTGTTTACCAATAATAATTAAAACGTGTTTTTTTTCAAACTCACGAATATATTACTACATACTTCTTAGGGTCTATGCTCATGTTTTCATGTATACATTTCACTGAGTATATTTGGTTATGCTCAATATCTGCTTACTTACGGACAGTGACCCTTTAACAGTACTCCAAAGACCAGAACGCATATAGTTCTATTAAACTGGCACCATGCATAAACGCATATATATATGTAATAACACACTAATACCATCCGTTTTATGAATATCTCAGGCGATATTTAATTTTTAATAGGGTTTCATTACCAGTTACCATGTAAAATTAACGCACTTTGCAAGAAAACAGAATAATTTATTTGCAATTTCAGCATTTCTATTCCTTTCTTCATCTTTTCCGGTCACGATTCAAGTACAGCGTAACAAATCACCTAATGATATACATGTAGCATTTATCAACAACTACACTCTATAAATAAATCTACTAGTTTCCTTTGACCTTGTCAGACAAATTTAGCCAGTCAGAATTCAGTTTAATAAACATTGTAGGCTTGTATAATTTCTGTATGGCTTTCAACTCGAGTTTTGATAGGCTTACACAGACACAACTCCTGAGAGTTCAAAAGCCAGCTTAAACGGCTGGCGTCGAAAAAAGCCAATAACAAGAGGCCAAAGAGGGACTGAAGACGCTCTGCTAGCAAGGTCAACGTCTCAACAAAATTAACAGAAAAAACTCATATAAAATCATTCATTTTTCTTCAATCTTTAGTAACGGCGGCCATATTTGTTCACAAAACGGTTATCAGAATTATTGGACCATTGGTTTATTGGACTATTTTTGGTCCATGAGAAGTTACTTTAAAGATTGGTCTGACTTTCGTAAAAGCGGTCATACTTATTTAAAGCTACAGAGTCTCTATATCAATCGATTTTTTCTTTGTAGGCATGTCTTTATTTGTAACTTCATGTTCACCAGCTCATGTCGAAATCGGGTATTTAGCGGGCAAATATAGCGCAGGAAATACATCGACTAGTGCACATCGTACATATACACAGGTAACAGTATTTGTTTACAGAAACAAATAGTCGGGGCTCGAACACACGACCTTCTGAGTTCAAGCCTTGTGCTCTATCCACTGCACTATAACGCTACTTGTGAAAATAGTATACTTACTACCATTTATTATGAGGCAAAATAACTTAACAGATATGAACGCAACTCAAGATGGATCAATAAATATGCAGTCTATATTGTCGCACGTGTAAATTAACATTGCCTGGTGTAAAACTGTATGTTATCAATATGAAACTAATACTTCGCCTCAAAACAACCATATCTCGATTTGTTATTTAGCGCTTGATGAGTTTGTGTGCGCGCGCTTGTTATTACGTAATGTCTATTAACTGTTAAAAATGCTACAACATACCAATAAATAGCAGTGGTCTAGTGGTTCAGCGTACATCTTTCAAAACTTACAAGTACAAGGCTGTGGTTCAAATCCCGTTCCGCGCAACTATTACTTTATCACATATATTCTGGAGAACTATATTTATCGATGTTACCTGTACGGAGGCTAAATAAATATGTGAAATTTTACGCATCGATTTCTTCTTTAAGTTATATACCGACTTTTGGGGTGTTCATCGATTTGAAACTACTTCACATGTGACTCATTCGTATTCATTAGTTATTACCAGTTAAAATAAGGACTGTACAGCTTTAAGGATTGGGAAAATGTGTGTCAATCGGAGAAATGATCATGTGACGATGCTATAGCAATCGGGCCATTGGCTGATGTAAGTTGTTTACAGATGTTTCTATTTTTAGTAAAGCAGGCCATATTTGTTGACGGATCGAGACAATGTGTACAACTCTGAGAAAGGGTACTGAAACGATACTTTTTGCGAAGTTACAAAATAATTCGGCCATTGGTTTACGAGAAGCCTTTATTTTTATTTTTAGTAACGGCAGCCATGTGTTGATGGATGAGTGCAATTTGTTTAATTCTGAGAAAAGGTCATGAGACAGTGTTTTGTTGAAATTTCAAAACAATTGGACCAGTGGCCCATGAGAAGAAGACGTTTAAAGATGTTTCTATTTTCAGTAGCGGTTGCCGTGTTTGGTGACCGATAACTGCTATTTTACAAGTCTGAGAACGGTTATAAGGCAACGGTTTTAGTAAAATTTGAAAGCAATTGGGCCATTGGTTTATAAGCAGATTTTTACAATAAATGATGGTCTTGAACTTTGACCTACTGACCCCAAAGACAGTAGAGTTCTTCCTCTCAGCGATCAATGTTCATGGGTGTAGTTGGTATGGCTTCGTTATCATCAGGAATGCCTATTTACATATAACTCACATAGGGCAATGTACCTATGAAGCTTCAGTGTATGTATTATGGTTTCAGAGTTATTCCATGGAATGTTCATTTTTATAAAAGGTCACGGTGACTTTGACCTACTGACCCAAAAACATTTGGGTTCCTCCTAACACAATGCGCCTATGAATTCCATGACTGTAGGTTACGATTATCGTGACCTTTACCTTTGACTTGCTGACCCCTGGTACGAACTGATGTGATAATTCATAATGCCTAAATATATGTCAAAACAAGAGTCAACATCAGCGGTTAAATCACCTTAATTCGTGTGTTGGCTCTTTCTTGTCCGACTTGTTTGGCTTTGTGGTGTATGTGGTGCATTTTTGTGATTGTAGTGTGTATGATACGGGCTCTCTGGTCCCTCATCATACATACTGGGTGTGGATGAGGGATATGCCTGTATCACGCTATCTTGGGAGTGATTATCGTGTCCATTTACAGCATATTGATACCTATGGGCATCGAACTGGGTTCTGTTCGGTTCATAACGTGTGTTTATGTTTTAATGTTGGGGCATTTTGTTGGGTAGAGTTGTGTGGTTGCTGTGAGTTAGTGGTTGTTATGCCTCGAACATTGCATATATTGTGGTTGATGTCTGGACTGAGGTAAGGCGGTAGCTCATACACCACTTGTTCGCTTGAGATCCGAGGATCACTGGGTGTCTAGGCTACCGCGGTGAAGAAAAGGTTAATTACGGTCGGTAACGGTGGCCAGTCAAGACTGCCCCTGTGGCGTATTAGCCACAAGTTGGTGATGAAAGGTACCGTAGCCAAAGACAACGTGACATTATTTCAATTGTCGTAATGTCGCGATGTCGTTTGCGACATTACGATAATTGAAAGAATGTCGCGTTGTCGTGGGCGACATCACGACAATGCGACATAATTTCGCGTTGTCGTGGGTGACAATGCGACAACTCGACATTGCGATACGACATCGCTACGTTTATGTCGAGATGTCGTATCGCAATGTCACGCTGTGGTATCGCAATGTCTGTTGTCGTATCGCAATGTCGCATTGTCGTTTAGCAATGTCGCGATGTCGCATTGTCGGGTGTCGCATACTCGCCCACGATAATGCGATATTGTATCTGGCCCCAATCGGACACCGTAGTCGATCAATATTACTCTCATATTGCGTAGTTTATAAGTGAGTCATCAGTATCGGAGTCGGATTGAAATGGTTTGTAAACATTGGTAACTTCGTATCTTCCCCTAAAGCGTTTATTTTCTAGAGGTATAAGCGTAACTAGATGGTATGTCCCATTATAAATGCCAGTCATTTACTAATACTGTGTATGCAGCAGATTGGACATTTACTGCACTCATGTTTCAGGTATCTGGGTCAGCAGCTGATCACATGTGACTATTGTACTGTATGCTAAATTAGAACAAAGAAGGAGTGGTATTTACGTGTGTGCAAGAATAATGCGTCTGGGTATATTTTTATTGAAAATGTTTAGGGTATTGTCATGATGTCTGTAAAAAAATAAATAATAATAATTATAAATAAAAAAAATACGAACTATTAAAATACCAAAAAATAAATACATAGATAAATCAAATAAAAAAGAATATACTCAAGAAGACTTCAAAGTTAGTTATTACAATAAGTTGGTATTAATGCTTAGAAGATATGATTTCATATTTTAATTTTTGCTCGAGTTTATACATTATACGTTTATTTTGTTTTCATAATCACACCGGACAATGCGTCGTGGAAAGCGAGTTTGATGGTTCCTTTTCTGGCGACGTTCCCACCAGGAAGATTCAGCGGTTGCTTGACATGTGTCTCAGAAGGTCCAAAGGGTGTAAAGATCATTAAGCAAGTCAGCGACATCACAGATCGTTGAGTGGCTACAACTGGTTAGAGAAGAGGCCGTATCAAGACGTTAGTCGGCTAGAGGAACAGTTGTTGCAACGCCTACGGAAACAGGACTCGTTTTTATACACTTTATTATGGGTTTTAAGTCAGTGGGTTTTGATACCCTTTATTAGGAATTTTAAGTCAGTTGGGCTATATAAAAACTTTGGCTAGATATGTTGTTGTAAAAATATAAATATATGATGACCCGGTTTGATTTTTTACACCATTTCCTGCTGTTCTTGTAGGTAATGCAAAAATCACTGAAATTATCATTTTCCACACTTGGAGTCTGCCAAAAAAATGCAAATTGAAAGTTCACTATAGATGTTGGTGGGTGGTGTATGGTTGTAGTTTATTCACACCTTTTCTTTTTGTTACACATCGTTATTGCAAACAGTTAACACTAGGAAGTTTAAAATGGTCTCAAAGTAAACGATATACTGCGTGCTACACTGTTTTGTCTACATTTTATTCGTGTCACCATCAAGTTGACTTCAGGTCTCACACCTCTATTATCTCCCCTGAAAGCTCACGGACCTAGAGACAAAAGGAAAACAGAAAATAATTCTATTTTTTCTCAATTTTAGGCAATTTTTAATTTGAAAAATAGGCTTTTCTTTGCTTTAGCATACATCTGCAGTGTAAAAGACAGATGATACAGAAAATCCCATGTTGATATGAGGTTTCATTCAAATTTCAGAATTGTTTGACCGAAGCACCACATATTCAGCTAGATAGTGTATGAATTTTGTATTTTCCATAGGGTTCACAAAACATGAGCGAGGAAAAAAACCAACCTGGCTAACTTATATATTTTATTGTTTTAAATTACTGGTCTTGGCTATACTGAAGATATTAAACCAACAACAATGTCTGCTGCCCTGCTTTGAAGCTCAGATGTTGGAAAAGGCTGTACAGTAACCCTATGGGAAAATTAATTGTGGTGTGAGACCTGAAGAGTAGCTAATTTTTCATCATAGTCCCACAGACGTCTTTTTTTTAAAGCCCGTTATACACCTTGATTCAATTGATTTGTGTTTTAGTTTCAAAGTAATGATTTGTCAGACAATTTCAACTAGTTGTTGGTACAGATGAAGAATTTTTTTGGCTCATATTGTGTCCAGTATATGCCCATATCAGGTATTTGATATAAATCTCATAATAACATTTTCGAGCAATTTTTGTGCATGTATGTATACTTTTTTGACAGCTGTGTAATCATGACAACTCATGGGATAAATAAAAACATGATGTTTTCTGGTGTATACATGTGCATTGTGTCAGAAGCCACATGTTTCTGTAAGGAAATATCACAGAGACAGCAGATATCTAATTTGATATATCTGATATCTCCCATATTGTTGATGTCTCAAATTTAAAGTTGTCAACAACTCATCTTTGTATGCCATACTGGACAGTGATCACATAAGTGATTGTTGTTGCTGCTACTGTTGTTGTTGTTGTTGTATCTTCCAACTATCAAGTTTCTGTTGGTGTTCTCCATATTTATTACAGAGACAAATAATGTTGCTGTTCTGTTTAGGTGGAATTTTTCATTATTGTAATTCTGTTATCTAGTCGAAATAGGTGCATTTCTTGATTTTTTTATTTTTTTACCGAAACAGTTACAGTTACAGCTTCAATTATTTTTTATTCTATATGGGGTATTTATGTATTGTGTTGCATTTCCTGAAAGCAGGTGACACAGATCATGTTTGGGGAAATTTTCATGCAGATTGAGAGAAAAATGGCAGATATATTACAGAAATACTACATTTGGTGGCATTTCTTGTGTATTTTTATGTTAAAGGCACAATACCGCCAAAATTCAAGTGATACTCAGACTTTCATATCTTTTCATATACTCAGACCTAAGCTTATTTGGGTGTAAATTTGACATGTAGAATCTAAATGCATAGCTATTGACTGGTATACTTTAGACTTTTATCTTGTTACCATGGATACAGAAAGAAATGATATTTTTCCTATTAAAATTTCAGCAGTTGATCATTGAATACATATGTTTGATACCATGATATGAACTGATATTATTTTAATCATAATTATAAGATAGCAGATGACAAAAGGGGATTGTGGTAAAAATCTCATGAAGATTGAGGCACAAATGGTGTAGTTATTACCCAAATGCTACATATTATGAAAACATGTTTTGGACTTTTATTTCACAGCGGGAACTTGTCGAATCCACGCGTTACTCTCAGTCACATAATCCTGAATCAATTCACTTGTAAATATGATAGAAGCATGCTTATGGTCTTATTTTATAGGTACTGCACATAGCTACTAAATGTTATGTTATGGATGATGTTGCTAAAAATATTTACTCTCTTCAGGTCTCACACCTCTATTATCTCCCCTGAAAGCTCACGGACCTAGAGACAAAAGGAAAACAGAAAATAATTCTATTTTTTCTCAATTTTAGGCAATTTTTAATTTGAAAAATAGGCTTTTCTTTGCTTTAGCATACATCTGCAGTGTAAAAGACAGATGATACAGAAAATCCCATGTTGATATGAGGTTTCATTCAAATTTCAGAATTGTTTGACCGAAGCACCACATATTCAGCTAGATAGTGTATGAATTTTGTATTTTCCATAGGGTTCACAAAACATGAGCGAGGAAAAAAACCAACCTGGCTAACTTATATATTTTATTGTTTTAAATTACTGGTCTTGGCTATACTGAAGATATTAAACCAACAACAATGTCTGCTGCCCTGCTTTGAAGCTCAGATGTTGGAAAAGGCTGTACAGTAACCCTATGGGAAAATTAATTGTGGTGTGAGACCTGAAAGCCAGTCAAAAGTTCCTATGTCGGTGTCGGATGCAATGTTGTTTAACAGGACATAGAGTCCTCCAGGGTTGGTATTGTTGGTATTGTATATAAAGTTCCATCTGTTCCTCTATAATTATGTTGTCATTATGCGAATGATGTTCATATTAATATGCAGCTGATAGAGCATATATTATTTAAGCACAATTATGAATTTTTCCAATCCATGTATATAAGACTAATTTCTTTTGCCACCATCCAGTTGATGGAGAAATGTTGGCCTGTTGTTATCATCATCGTTGTTGTGCACTATGATTTTAGCTTCTGCTGCTATTATTTACTCTCCAAGGCTGTTGTGAAATTGTGTTGATGATGTTAACCATGTAATTGCAATGTTTATGATGTTAACCATGTAATTGCAGTGTTTATAATGTTAACCATGTAATTGCAGTGTTTATTATGTTAACCATGTAATTGCAGTGTTTATTATCTTAACCATGTAATTGCAGTGTTTATGATGTTAACCATGTAATTGCAGTGTTTATTATGTTAACCATGTAATTGCACCATGTAATTGCAGTGTTTATTATGTTAACCATGTAATTGCAGTGTTTATTATGTTAACCATGTAATTGCACCATGTAATTGCAGTGTTCATTATGTTAACCATGTAATTGCAGTGTTTATGATGTTAACCATGTAATTGCAGTGTTTATTATGTTAACCATGTAATTGCACCATGTAATTGCAGTGTTTATTATGTTAACCATGTAATTGCAGTGTTTATGATGTTAACCATGTAATTGCAGTGTTTATTATGTTAACCATGTAATTGCACCATGTAATTGCAGTGTTTATGATGTTAACCATGTAATTGCAGTGTTTATTATGTTAACCATGTAATTGCAGTGTTTATTATGTTAACCATGTAATTGCACCATGTAATTGCAGTGTTTATGATGTTAACCATGTAATTGCAGTGTTTAAGCAATAGGTTTTCTTACTGCTGATAATTATATCTCAACCGTTTGTTGATTTCTGCTAATTTTAACTTGCTGCTGTTGACTGTTGCTGCTAATAAAAGATGCTTGTCTGACAATTGCAGGCAATGAATATTCATGACCCATATCTGTATGGGACGTCATACGGTCTGGGCATGCGTTTAAGGTAGTATTGAAGCATTGTGTTGGATGTGGCATTATATTAATTTAAATTAATATTGTTTAATTAAAATGTTAAATTAAATCATGCCTCCATGGTACTTGACTTTCGTATAATTGCCTGTATATAAAACATCCAATGCCTTTTGTCTAGCGATCTACTTTACATTTATTCAGTTTGCGTACAATCACGTTTTCATTACAGTGGCTGTCGTTTTTATACTGATGTGGTTGCTGATGCTGTTTAATTATAACTGGATCACTTATTTCAAGGCTTATTTTGTTTCATACTCTCGAACACTTTGCCTTATATTTAAGTTCGTGTACCATCAAGTTGACTTCAGGCCAGTCAAAAGTTCCTATGTCGGTGTCGGATGCAATGTTGTGTAACAGGACATAGAGTCCTCCAGGGTTGGTATTGTTGGTATTGTATATAAAGTTCCATTTTCTACCAGTTATACAGGATAAGCCTAAGCCACAAAAAAAGGAGTATGATAATGAACCTTTGGAAACGGCCGAGCACGACACATACGAAATATTGCAGTCTCGGTTTGATTGAGATTGTTCATGAGCGGTAGTGAAATATGCTAGCTACCGCTAACGCCGTCTAGCCCCGGGTTGAGCAGAACTCAATATTAATAAGTATCGGGCTCAGCGATCTCCAAAGATCGAATGAATAACAGTACTGATTGCAAGAGCGGGGAGACGTTTTACTGCCGCCACCACAAAGCGGTTTTCCAAAACAATGTGAATTCCGATATCACAATTATGTCGTACAGAGTTTGGGAATATATCCCTACATTTGTTTAATACATTCATGTTTAATACAGGGAATATATCCCTACATTTGTTTAATACATTCATGTTTAATACATGGACATGATTTCTAAGTGGTGTACATTTTCAATTCCTTGACAGACTTTAGATACTTTTCATATGGCTTATTTTAAGGCTATTCCATTTGATCTTTGGTTTATTTTAGGGCTATTCTATTCGATCGATGAAGTTTTAATTATCCTGCACCAGGTATTTTGGCCAGCGGTACATGGTCACTAAATTATAAAACCACTTTTATGCTGTGTCCTTTTCAAAATAAAGCTTCTAGCCGGGTTCCACATCGTAGTGTGTGTCTGTGACTCTGGGGTTTATAGTCCCTCCACCTTGTGGCCGGCGGTGGCGCGTATGGGCACAATTCAACTAGTCAGCATCAAATTACGATGACATCTTCTTTATTTATTAGTTATCAGGGGTTTACATAGTTTTACGGCTAACCTTTTAAATGTGGGTTAATTTACTTGTGAAGGATACATGTTCCTAGTTTATAGCCATCGGAGAGTTTGGATGGATTAGCTTTTAGATGGTTATAGATCGTTATGCCAATCATTGGTTATTCTATTGTGGTTGATAAAACAGTGCAGCTACGACATCAATTTCACGTGTGGCCTGTAAATAGTCATGCACCGATTGATTGACTAACATGTCATCAATAACTTCGGCCTCTGATTATGATGATTGATTATTAAAATCTATAATCGATCGTAGGTAAAAGGTAAAAATGCAGTTAAAGTTATTTTTTAATATAGAAAATAAACTTGATTATCCAGGAGACAAAAGTTAATTCAATTGGATAAATGTGCATATTATACACAAATTAACAAAAGTATATCAGTTGTTTGCATGAAATAACAATGGCACATGAAACAGGAGAATAGGATACACATTTATTCAGAAATCATTCCAAGTTCAAGGTCTGCAACTGAGTAACATGCACATGTTACACATGTTATCCGATTACAACCGATGTTCTTGATGCTAATTTATGACAGCTTAGGAACTTTTAGCAGTCAATTTGTTTTTGGAGACACATATTAAGGGTTACTGTACTCTCAATTCTTCCTCCAAATCTTTACATACTGGATATTTATTATGCCGTTTATTTCTTTCGTCAACGCCTAGTGCATCAACTCATGCGGTCGTTATTTGGTCTCAAATATTTCCTAATTGTTATTTTTACTTTGCTTTATTGCGTAATTTGCTTCCGCGATTAAAGAACATATTGTAAAATATTGCGGAAAGGCCTTCGAGACCTCAGGAATCAATCTGTTTTGGTCTATCAAGAACTCTAGAGAACTACCACAAAATCTTATCAAAGAAAAATTGCTTCAGCTTATTCAGACGACATTTGCTAGAGAAGTTACAACTTTTCTAGCTTGTAATAATGTCATGGCTTTCTTGACTAACGCCCCCATTAATAAGTATAATTTGTGGACTTGTACTGATGTTTGTAGAGCCTTATCTTTTCTTCTGGATAACATCTTTATAAGATACGGTAAAACTATTTACCGCCAGGTTGTTGGTATTTCTATGGGAACTAACTGTGCTCCACTTGTTGCAGATTTGTTTTTGTACTGCCATGAAAGAGATTTTATGTTGAGTTTGTCACCTGTTAGGCAGGGTGAAATTATTGATGCCTTTAATAATACTTCTCGGTATCTTGATGACATACTCAATATTGATAATCCATTCTTTCATATGGTTACTAACATTTATCCACCAGAGCTCACGTTGAATAAAACTAACAGTTCGGATACAGTAGCATCATTTCTCGATCTTCATCTCTCGATTTCAAATGATTGTATTCATACTAAAATCTATGATAAGAGAGATGATTTCAATTTTAACATCGTTAACTATCCACACATGGATGGAGATTACCTCGTGCTACCTCATACGGGGTGTATATCTCCCAGCTCATTCGGTTTGCTAGAGCGTGTAATGATGTTATAGACTTTAATGATCGAAATCAACGAGTAAACTTCTTCAGCATGGTTTTCGTTATCATAAATTACGTAGATCTTTCTCTAAATTCTACCGCCGCAACGAGGGCCTGCTGGAAAAGTACAACACTAACCTTAAAACACTTCTGCGACTAGGCATATCACAACCCTCATTTAATGGAAATGTGGTCTATAAACTTTGAAAGTTAAAGGTGTCTGACGGGTTTCCTGACCGCTTTACAAATTTAATCAGGAAGTTCGTCAGAAAAGGATATAACCCTTTGGTTTTACAGCGCACTGCATGTTTAGTGATTGAACCCTCTACAGTCAGTCATTACGCTTCACTTTTCACTTGTGCGATGACTGGACTACCTCTTGGGACTCTAAGATTGTACCTACTGAAACCCGAACTAAGGGAGGTGGGTGCATGAGCTTTTGTCCCTAGGGTTTTCTGGTCGTACCCTAGATTGGTTTTCTCTTTAACTGCAACTACTATGGTTGTTCAGTACGATTCTAGATACATCCTGAGATGTTTATTATTTTGTATGTGTTTCTTTGTTTAGTTTCTCTGGATGTGGTCTTTATTGTTAGAGAATTCCTTTTGATGGGGTGTAGTTTTGTTTACACTGTCTTGTCTATTTGGGCGCTGAAGACAGGATAATAGCGAGGATTGTGCGCATATAATATCTATTCAAGTTAACCAGTAGGCCTTATTGCCTATTGACCGTTCCAAGTCGGTAAACCTGTCTTCACCACCCTTTCTGTTATTTTTTTGTCTCTTTCATTATATTTTCAAGTCCTTGTTTGAGGTACAGTGCGGACCTACGATGCCATTGCGTTCGGACGCTGTGGTTTCTATAGGACCCTATATCTCATTTCTACTGTAAGGGCTTTTGTGCTTACAGGCAGCCCAATTGTTAAGCCCCAGGCTTGAAGCTTGTTTTTTAATCCATGCCACGCCCAATATATTTGCCAAATCTATTAAAATAAAGTTTAAAAAATATGTTTATGCGTTATTACAGTGCTCTCCAATAATTCTGACTATAATCTTTATTATAGTCAAAGTTATTGGAGGACACATATATTGGGTTTTTTGCTTATTGATTAATTTTCACGGTGCAGTTTTTCGTACATGTACACCTGCATCTTCCTCTCTTATTGGATTGTACAATTACAGATCGGTAAGAGGTGCTTACAGCTTATTTTCAAATTGAAATTCCCTCCCTCCGAGCCCATAGGATCATTGATTTAAATAGATTAATAGTGTCATCAAGTTGTATATTTATAAGAAGTGCTTTTAAGACATTTCATTATTTGTCAATACTTGTATTCAAAAGATCTATTACTAGTCTTTTATGTTGCAAGATCATGTTTCTTTTTCTGAGTCATATATTTTCAGTTGATGTCTTCATCTGGATCCACTTCCCTAGTCAAAGCAGGACTTCATATGGATCCACTTACCTAGTCCACAATTACTGGCGTGGCACGGACTTGAAGTGCACCTGCATTGCTTAATTATCGGCGGGCAGCGAAGGTGTGAAAGGAAGGACATATAAGTTTCAGTTTAACTTTAATCAGCTCCTGTATACCCAGAGACTGAATTGTAATCTAAACATAAATTATACACACATTTGCTGTCCGTACGAATTGCTAGAAAAACATTTGAATTGATTGAATTCTGTGCACTTGTAATTTTGTTTGAATTTCAACATTGCTTTCAACACTTGCTTGAATGCTTATTAGAAAAGTTGCTTTTATAAAATTTAATTTGGTGCACATGTATGTATGCCCTTAACATTGTAATATTCAATTTGCCTTATGACTCAATGCTTTCTACTGTAAGGGCTTGCCATAATGGTCTTTTGTGCTTACCGGCAACCCAATTGTTAACCTTCATGCTTGTTTTTTTAATCCATGCCACGCCCAATTTATTTGCCAAATCTATTTAAATAAAGTTTAAAAAATAGTTTTATTTATTGTTATTACAGTGCTCTCCAATAAAGTCATTTCAGCCAGAAAAACAGGCCTTAAATACTCAAAAATGCATTTTATTACAAAACAAGTTAGGGATTATATACTCCTTTCGACTACACCAAGCATGAATACCATATTGATTTACATTCTGTATACCTAAACACTGTCTGTATTGAAAATGTACTTGTTACTAAGGTAACCGTGTTATTCCAAATATTTTCTGCCGCACCATTCTCACATTGGAAGCAATGTTTGCGTTGGCCCATTCAGCCATACTTAATGTAGTAACCCGTTTGTATGTGTCCTCACATCCTTTCCATTCACCTCGACAGCTTCTATAGTGGCTTATAAACGCGTCGTTTTCCGAACAAGAAAGCCTAAAATGTAAAAAAGAAATGCAAGTTATTTCTAGTCAAGTTTGTTGTTTATAAAATATTATTTGTTTTGTATCTAGCGATACATAAAATATTGGTCAATAGTTCTAATATAGAAAAAATGCAAGTTCTACCAAAATGAAAATATATCGTGTCCGCCATGCCATACCAAAGTGATGCTTGAATGACAAAAATGGTCTTATAGAAAACACAGTACCAACATGTATCATAAACTAAGAGCAAATTAAACAATATACAATTTACAGGGCAATGCACAACACAAAGAGTGGTGTGAACCAAATACCAAACTTGGAATGGTCAGTAGGCGATATGGCAGTCGAGTTTATGTGTACACAACATCTTTTCCTCGAATACTCACTTTATTTTGACAGTACAGGTCGTTACGACGTGAAACATGTGAACATGCATACTACATTTCGTATGTAGTTACACTATTATTCGGGCGCTTGTTTCAGCCAAAGAGTTTACAGCAATAACATGAATATTTTTAATAATACGTTCACAAATTATATATCATTACAACTGGCATGTATAGTGATATCATTAGAACTAGTATTTATAGTGCTTGTTTGATGGTGGCTTTTCCCATGTAAACTCCTTGTTGCTGGGTCAGCAGACAACTAAGAAATCTCAAATAACTTCAGTTAACCTTAATAGTGTGCTATTAAACGTTGAGGATGTCTTAATTTAGTTTTTTCCAACACATTAAAACCTTTTTTGGGATAAAAATACTGGAGAAAAAAATGTAATTGTTGATGCAGCGGAATTTTGCATTGAACATGCCTTATAAAAAAAAAAAAATTCGCATGTGAAATTTGTATTTCTCAATCGAGTTTAAAAAGTAAGGTATATTTTTTATTTACCACTAAAAATGTCTGTCTCACTAATATACACCTTATTTATTTTAAAGTTGTATATGGTCTGAAAAGTCGAAAAAAAATTTGGCTGAAACTGTACATATATTTGTTCTTAACAAAGCGCAGCGGAAGTGCAACTAAAACATATTGTTTTACAAACTCCGCCCATAATCACTGAGTTAACCTGCATGCCCAAAGCAAATTAATTTATCATTTGTTTCTATGTCCATGTTCCACATATTCTCAACTAGTTAATTATTCCTGCTTCAGTTTCTGAGTAATTCGATAAGTACCTTTTTTTGTGTTAAGTTGGAACAAGAGGGAATTTTAGACAGCACGTTAAGGACAAACATGACATTGGCTTCAAGGACTTTGAGAATCCATGGAATGTTTACTCGTTGTTACTCGGTGATCATAACACCATATACGAATGGTGACGTGCAACGATCTTAAAGATTCATCTATAAAATGTACTTCTGAATTGCAGACATCTAAATGTGCAGACATCCGAAACTACAGACAATGCCGATTTTTCAGGACGTATGTTCTTAAAGGACAGTATTGAAATACATGGCTACCAGACATACAGATATCAGTTACCAGAAATCACGAATAAAGCATGTTTCTGGATACGTTCTTTGACAGAACAAATGTTGCCATTCAAGATGTGATGGTGTTTATCAAACTCTATCTATAGATAGAGGAACACTTACTGATTACCGAAATGATCTAGAATAGCACTGCATTGCAATAAGATGGACTTTCTTTTTTTTTAAAGAAATCTTCGGTCAGCGAAAGTAAAACAATTTCTTAAAGAAACTGAAATCTCTGTTTCGGCGCAGAAGAAAATACTACCAAGTTAATCATAATGCTGGCTTAAAGCTACAGACCCCTATATTAACTGGTAATAACTCATGAATATGAATGAGTCACGTGTGAAATAGTTTCAAATCGACGAACACCCAAAAAGTCGGTATATAAGGCAGAAATCGATGTGTAAAATATCACATTTTTATTTAGCCATCGTACAGGTAACATCGATAAATATACGGCTTCAGAATATATGTGATAAAAAAAATACTTGCCCGGAACGGGATTTGAACCACAGCCGTTGCGCTTTTACATTTTGAAGGCCGTACATTTAACCACTAGACCAAGGCTATTTATTGGTTTATTCTAGCATTATTAACACTAAATAGGCATTACGTAATAACTAGCACACAAAAACAAACTCATCATGCGCTAAATAACAAGTCGATATATGGTTGTCAAAGCATATAGTATTAAACCAGGCGATGCTTATTTACATGTCCGACAAGATGGTCTATATATTTATGGATTCATCTTGATTTGCGTTCAAATATATGCTAAGTTATTTTGCCTCATAATAAATTGTAGTTTGTATATCATTTTCTCAAGCAGCGTTATAGCTCAGTGATAGAGCACCTGACTTGAAATCAGAAGGTCGTGTATTCGAGTCCCGAAAGAGACAAATCTTTTTTTCTTCTGTAAATCATAATGTTACCTGTGTACAGGTACGATGTGTACTGGTCGATGTATATACAATAAATGATTTCCTACGTTATATTTGCTCGCTTAAATACCCGATTTCGACATGAGCTTGCGAACATGAAGTTACAAATAAAGACAAGCCTACAAAGAATAAATCGATTTATATAGAGGGTCTGTAGCTTTAAAAGAGTTTTCGGTATGGTGGAGATAAAGATTAACACCCTCTAAGAGTATCCTCGTGAAAATATCAGTGAATTTGTAAATATCATTGATAATTTAGGTGCCAAGACTGACCATTTTTTTAATTTCTATATAGAGTATTTTGAGATGCAGTAGAGCTTACGCAAAACCCACACTTTACTCTTTCACGCCGAGTGAGGAATGTACAAATCGTGTACTTACGCGGAATTTGGATGATAAAACTACTCGGCATGGGAAACTGCACAGGTAATTGCGGTCATTTTAATGCATAATTATTCAATAACTTTAGGAAAAATTGACGCAGAAGACAATTTTACTTTTGTTTGGAAAAGCGGATGTGGTAAAATTCGAATGCCCGGATTATGTATACTGGGTCACGACAGTTATTTGGCGGTTCCTATTACCGGCTTCGCGGCAAAGGAACATAAAATTCAATCAGTAATTATGATACTGGAAATTATAATTATATTTTCAAATACTCGTTATTTGTAACAAATGTTTACTATTCTCCTATTTATTATTAATACATCGATGGGTTCTTTAGTCGGAATAAAATTGTTAAGAATTCCGAGTCATAAACCCGTTGTTAGTGCCGCCTTGTTAAAAGGTACATACATGGCCAAGGATTATGGGTATTTATGTCGGTTGAAGAAGAAATTACTTTTGGACAACAGAAACGAACACAACTTGTGATTAAATGCATTAGAAGTTTGAAATACGTATTTGTTTCGAAATTTATTTATTGTGTTGATCACTCGTGTCAACTTTGCACAGAAAATATGCACTTTTTGTACTTTTTCTAGCAATTGTCGGAAAACTTCCCCTGAAAAGTTGTCGGAAAATTCAGTTTTTTTCCCAATAATAAATCACCACAGGTGTGCACTCATGGTTAATTGGATTCTATGCGGAGTAATTCGGAGTGTGATCAAAACGGATGACTCGACAATGGCGTAGTTTCGCCGCGTGGATTCGCCGAGTCCAAACACTGACTCGGCGTAGTTTCGCGCGGCACTCGATAAGACCAAACTCGGCGAATCGAGTAAAGTGTGGGTTTCGCGTGAGCTGTACGGTAGTTCTGCCTTTTCAGCAGAAGGCGTTTCTCATATATGTCTATAGCACGTTTAGAAGCCAGTCTGACAATGAATAGAATGATGTCACACTTTCTATTTTATACGGACCTTACAAAATCACTCAATTTATACGGACTTCAAAGATAAGTTAAAGTATTTGATGTACCGCACTATTGTATATAGTCCACGGAACACTGAGAATGGCGAAATTGATTCAACACCCTTTTCCCAAACTCTTTTCGCGTAATATTTACAATTATGCGACATTGTTGTTGGTCGCTAAAACTAATGTCACGGGCGAAAGCATGTTGTATAACGATAAAATTCGAGCACCAAAACGAATTACAATTTTTTAATGCATGGAGCCTGAACAAAAAATATATGGCTCTGTATTTGCCGATTTCTGAAATAATGCGGCCCTATAGTCTTTTCCCTGCAATTGGGGAAAACAGAAGCTATTATCGATTGGGAATGGGTCCAAAAAAGCCCTGTGACATTAATAATAGATAACTTATATACAAGCAATACTCATGTGACTGACTACATAATCTTTAAAATGGCCGACATAGTTTGTAAATATTCATGTTTTGAAAACAAGCGAGTGTATTATTTGCTATTGTAAGACAATTACAACAAAACAACATATCAGTTTGTTATTTTAATTACAGAGCTCCAGACAAACTTCCATGTCAAAGGGTATTTTACCTCCTAAATATGTCTGCAGTGCTGATTCAGATCATTTTAAAGAGTAAATGTTATAATGTTTTTACTTCAAAATATGCTTTTATCATTCAGTGCTGAATTTCACTCCCAAATTATGTTGCTAGTGCTAATTTCTTAATTTTAATGTGTAGATACTCCCGAAAATTGTTTCTGCAGTTCTGAATGAAAGTATTAGGTTTTATTAATAATATCAGAAAAAAATGCGCTATTGTTTACATAAATTCCATCATTCCATCATCTCTAAATCAGAAATACACCCCTAAATGTAACTTGCCCCTGAATCGGACTTGCCCCTGATTTTGTCATTAATTTACGGTTGAATTTCTTTTGTACTTGAAACCAATGTCCTTATTAATAATTTCTTATCTTAATCATTTTTTTATTGCCTTAGTAGCATGTCAGGTACTTCGGGATCACTTTGTCCATCGTCGTCGCCATCATCCGTCACACTTTAGCCTGCAACCTAACCTTGGCCATAATAACTTGAAAAGTATTTGGCCTATGTTCATAAAACTTCACACACATCTTCATCTTACCTCAAGCCCATTTCCCATATTTTATTTTGATGTATAAAATTATAGAGAATGAACCTTGCATGTTCATTCCTGTTCTGCGCTATATAACCTTTTACGTGTTGGTGCGCAATAAAACTTAGTTTAAATTCTATTAAAACAATTAATTAGAATAATATTAAATTTAATATGCAACATTTCCACTCGAATGGAAATGATCCATTACTGTAAAGTCAATAATAGGAACCGTCGTATAAACTGCATTTTGGCGCAAGAAAATATCCAGGAAATACCTATTGTATTTTATATGAGTTTCCAACATCCAAAAATAGAAAGTTTAACATTTCTCTCTGAACTTACTGGAGAATTATGGACAAAAAGTACATAAATGGAGAAATAAATGCACTCATTTCCTGTGTAATTTCGACATGGCCAAATTTTGGGCTTCTGTGCAAAATATCTTGGCTTAAGTAAGCCATAAATTGTTCACGTAGCTGATTTCGATTCCAAGCAGTTTATCATCCGCATAATTACGCGATTTTACTCACTCGAAATGAACTAATAAAGTCGGGGTCTGACGTGAGCAGCATTGTACCAACCCAGTAAACTCGACCATGAAAAATTGTAATAAAGTAATCCGATGAAGGCTTCACTGATGAATTTTAGATCGTAATGTTGAAATGGAACAACAGTTGCCCTTTGTGGCTTGTCAAAATTGTTCTGCCTTTAGTTAGTGATTTACCAATAATCGATTACAACCGATGCAAGTCTATAATCAATCATCGGTTGAATGTATACATGCACTTAATTAATGTACAAAATAGGTATCTTGGAAAGGAATTTCAGGATTGTTATTCGGGTCATTTGGTAAAAGATTAAGGTCACTGTTACTATAAATAGGATTTATTGTAAAGTCAATATTAGGAACCGTCGTATAAATTGCATTTTGGCGCAAGAAAATATCCAGGAAATACCTATTGTATTTTATATGAGTTTCCAACGTCCAAAAATAGAAAGTTTAACATTTCTCTCTGAACTTACTGAAGAATTATGGACAAAAATGACATAAATGGAGAAATAGATGCACTCATTACCTGTGTAATTTCGACATGGCCAATTTTGGGCTTCTATCCAAAATATCTTAGCTTAAGTATGCCATTAATTTTTTACGTAGCTGATTTCGATTCCAAGCAGTTTATCATCCGCATAAGTACGCGATTTTACTCACTCGAAATGAAATAATAAAGTCAGACATTGTACCAACCCAGTAAACTCGATCATGAAAAAGTTTAATAAAGTAATCCGATGAAGGCTTCACTGATGAATTTTAGATGATAATGTTAAATCAGAACAGCAGTTGCTCTTTGTGGCTTGTCAAAATTGTTCTGCCTTTAGTTAGTGATGTACCAATAATCGATAACAACCGAGGCAAGTCTATAATCAATCATCGGTTGAATGCATAAATGCATTTAATTAATGTATAAAATATGTCTCTTGGAAAGGAATTTCAGGATTGTCATTCGGGTCATTTGGTAAAAGATTAAGGTCACTGTTACTATAAATAGGATTTTGGTTGCCATTCAGTAACAGTAGTTAACCTTGAAGGATTTATAAAAAAAATCACCTCATCGGAATTAGCATGGGATTGTTACTTAGGTTATCCAAAGCTCAAGGACACTATTACTACAAATACAAATTGATTTTTTTTTCGACTTCTCTGAAACTACAGGATGGATTTTCATGAAACTATACAAGAATGTTGCCCATGATGTCTAGTTGATCCTAGCACAAATTCATGTTGAAATAAAACATGGCTGCAAAAGATAAAAATAGATTATTAAAAAAAGAAGTTTATAACGACTACTTCTTGAAAACTATAAGTGATATCGATACGTGACTTTTTTTTAAATGATCAGCATGACATGGTCTTTGCCTAAAATCATTTTGATTTGATGTTAAACATTGCTATAGTTGCCATCTTTGTTTACATAGAGTTATATAGTAAAGACTTGTAGCGACTACTCTGAAATTACTTGACGGATTTTCAGGGAACTTTACATGAATGTTGCTCTTGATGTCTAATTGATCAAAGCAGGATTTCGGGTCGGCGGGATATTCAAGATCAGTGCCACGGCTTAAAATAGATTTTTAGCTTTACTGGCCGAATTTATTAACAGGTTGTTAATATCAATGAAATCTCGGAAAAGTTCGAAAACCAGCAAGATTGGACAAATAAAATCGGAGTTATGGTCCTTAATTTAGGTAAAATGCTATATTGCTATATTTTGCCTCGTTAAGACGATAGGGCCTTCATTTTTCATCCGATCTTTACCAAACTTTACCACGTTGTTAAAATCAATGAAAGCTCGGACAAAACCAGCCATATAGAACCAGTAACAGCGGAGTTATCGTCCTTGATTTAGTTAAAAATGCTATATTATTATATTTTGCCTCGTTAAGACGATAGGGCCTTCATTTTTCGACCGATCTTTATCAAACTTTAACAGGTTGTTAATATCAATAAAAGCTCGCAAAATTTTGTAAACCAGCCATATCGGACTAGTAACAGCGGAGTTATTGCCCTTGATTTAGTTAAAAATGCTATATTTTGCCTCGTAAAGACGATAGGGGCTTCATTGTTCATCCGATCTTTACCAAACTTTATCAGATGTTATGACTTTCTATGAACATAGGCCATTCGGACCAGTAACAGAAGAGTTATGGCTCTTAGTTAAACATGCTATATTTTGCCTCGTTAATACGGTAGGGCCTTCATTTTGATCTTTACTAAACTTTACCAGATTCTTTAGTTATGGCCCTTGATTTAGTTAAAAAGCTGTTTTTTGCCCGAAACTTTCAAAAAACGTAAATGGCAGTCACTCGCTTCATTGGTGTAATAAGAGCCATGTAAGCCAGTAGAGCGTCCGCAGGCCCAAGAGGGCCTGTTGTTTAAATACAGGTTTGTAGGGACTACTTATTGAAAACTGTGAGTGAAATTGATATGTTTTGTTTTCTAAAATGATTAGCATGACATGATGTTGATCCGCGTCGAATGTTACTTTGATTCGACATTAAACATGGCCGCCAGTGGCCATTTTTGTTTTCATAGAGTTACATAATAAAAACTTTGCAGCGACTACACCTCTGAAACAACTTGACGGATTTTCATGAAACTTCACAGGAATGCTGATCAAGCTATCAAAACCTATCAGTAGAGCTTCAAGGTCATTGACCTGTTGTTGCTGAATAAATTTACTTTCCTTTAAGGAATTTGAATAAAACTTCACCACAAAGTGCATCTCACTGAAAGGAAGCTCGGGATTGTTATTTAGGTATTTTGATTTTCAGTCAAGGTCATTGTTGCTATTGGAAATTGGTTTCCATTCAATACATTTAGTTTCCCGTGACGGAAAAATCACCTCAAGGGAATTAAACATGAGCTTGTTATTCAGGTCATTTTTCCAAAAGTTAAGGTCACAGTTACTACAAATAAAATCTGATTTCTGCTGAATTAATTCACCTTCCCTTAAGGAATCTTAACGAAACTTCACTTAAATTAATCTCGGATTGTTATTTAGGTAATTTGATTTTAGAGCTAGGTCACTGTCAGTTTACATGTTAAAAAGGAAGCTCAGGATTGTTATTCAGGGTGTTTTGTCAAAAAGTCAAGCCTTAAAGTAATTTTTACTATATTTTTTGTACGCTCTGTGCTGTTGGGAACATCTCTGTAGTGTAAGGAAGCATGCTTTTCTTTCGAGAAAAGAGATCCAGGTTCGAGTCCTGGCGGGGATCCTGGCACATTTTTTGATCTGTACAAACTTTGTTCTGGGATAACCACAACTTTAAAATACATACATGATAAAATTGTCCATTACACAATTATACTAGTGTTAAAACATCTTTCAATAATATTTGAAATCAGACAAAACCAAAAGAAAAATATTATTAAACTATAATTCTTTTAATACAATTATTATATAACTTGATTGTTTTAATTATCTAGTACTCAGGTCGGCAAACAAAGATTTTGTCACCTCCACCATTTTGGAGATGTGTCCCTTGACTGATAATTAATTGGTCAAATTCTTGCTAATATGTCATGCTAAAAATGATAATGCACTGCCTTTCAAACATGTACGTACTCCCATGGTATAATACATGTATTATACCTTTTCTTGTTATTGCATGTGGACACAATAATTGTATTAAACGTGTTTCGACTTTCACAAAAATGAACAGAAATGCTTGTTTCACTAAGATCTCGGACAAGTTCAACAATGAGCAAAACTGACTAGCCTGTACCCGTAAAATGTAAAATGATGAGTGAAAGCGTAAATAATTACCATACATACATAGTATACCCGGGTTTGGAGTCAACCGCGTGAGACGTTCTGTACAGGTGAACACCTTCAGTGAATGAAATGGCCTTTCCTCTGTCGTCATCTGGTGCGAATTCCGTTCTTAAAACACAAAATAAAGTATTACCTTCATGTTTTCGTTGTTTCATGTTTTCGTTTCCTTGGCCGAGAGATTATACGAGAGCTACGTTGCGTTATAAATCTTCTCGCCTCTCACCGCTGTTTGTTCGAATCCCACTGGGAGTTCGACTTGTAAGTAAGGAAGTGTCGATTCTTACGGATGGCGGGAAGTGTACAGTACTGGTTCTACCCAGGAAAAGTGGGCGGTCTGCCTCCACCTCAAAAAATCATATTTAACCTTACATTTGTTAAAAATGACTCAAAACACCATACAAACAAAACAAACAAACCCTTCATGTCTGTCTGTTTAGAAAACAATGTTAAATTTTCCATTTGTTGTACGGTTACCTAGTACATGTAGTGCAAGCCAGTTCCAAAATGATACTGATATATGTGGTCTTGTCAATTGTGATGTTGATTAATTAATTGTTTGCGAATGCTACGGTTATATATATCAGAACTCGAAAAAGAGAAGATAAAAATTCGACCGAGTGTCATATTTCAATGATATTGGTCAACTTACGTATTGAGATATTGTCCAAGTGCAAGGTCGCTTGATACATTAACTTTCCCCCAAGATGTGATAAAGTTCTTCGTTTTAAAATAAACACCTGCAACTGCCTTCTGCGTATTATGGCTCACATTTTCCTGAAATAAATGTCAAAGTAACGTTGACAGGAACAATTGAATTAACTGCAATTGTTGTTGAACGGCTTACTGACACTGTTGCAATTATTTGGGTTATTGTAAGCCAAGCCAGAAAAAGGGAAAGGATACATAGTTATTCCAGAAATTATGTCCTAATGTTTTACTGGTCATTTGATATCAACCAGCCCAATATAGATGGCTTTGAAGTAGTAGAATACTGCTTTAAGCCGATGTTAGGGGGCGTGAGAGATACTGCTTTCTACATTACCTCTCATGAACAGACTCTATAAAACCGAGTCTGCTACTTTATTTTGTTGGTTGTGTTTTTTGCTTATTTTATTCAACTTAGTTTTCAAAATAACGATATGAAACGTGTAAAACTGGTAAATTATTGATGTTTTAAACTTTTTAAATGCAAAATAAACAATGCAAAAACACACATTGAAGTAAAGCATATACATCCTCAAACGTTCATAGAGAAAGACCTCGTAACAGTTTTGATGCAAGTTGATTTAAAACTTCTTGATCAAGTCGTGATGTACTCGGAAAGTATTAGTCCCGCTCAAGGCCAATGGAGGACCTCAAATCAACAATAATATATAAATGTATCTGATTTTCTTCAAAACCATGTTGCATAACATTTATTTATTTATAACAACAAGGGATCAGTTACATTATTGTACATATCATATAGATATTGTTAATTGACTCATTGTATAAACGGATTAATGAATTTTGAAATGAATTATTAGAAGCTGTGATATTTTATATACTATCATTAAATGAATCTACAGTTATTCATTATAGATAGTATAGACTCGTGTTAGTTTATAGGTGGATAAATACTGATAGAAGATCCATTGGCAGCAACAAACACAAATAGTAGAGAATAGTAACAGGCTCGGTTTTATTGAGTCTGTTCGTTAGAGGTAATATAACGTGATGCATCTCTCACACCTAGCACCGGCAGACGTAATCTAATTTAAAGCCACAACGATTGGGCATCGAGATCCCAAAGAGACTCTCATCGAGATCCCAAAGAGACTCTTTAATACTCATAGGCCATATCTCATGAAAAACATACATGTAAAGTATCAGTGACCTTAACCACGGGTAATCTTAAAAACCATGCACGCTTCCTGAAGATTCTAGATAGGCGAGAGTGGTACTCGATAACACAGTCTCCATGATGTGAACCATTGTGCCCTATATTTTTTGGTCGAATAATTTTTTGCTGAGTTATGACCCATATACGAGTTTGATATTTAACATTCGACGCGACCTTGACCCTAGGATGGAGGGAGCAGTAAGCGAGACTCGGTCTCCATGTGTTTTAACTTTCTGCCAAATAAAACTCATTGCATAGTTACGACCCAGATATAAAACAAGTTGACCGTTGAACTTCGCTGCGAACATAAACTTAGGTTTGAGGGGTTTCACGCAAAACATCGTCTCCGTGTGGTGAAGTTTTTTTGTCTTATAGCCTTTTGATCCAATCATGCATTCATTCCGTGAATTATTGTCGGGACAATATGTTGACCTTTGGCTTTTGTCGCGACCTTGATCCTAGGATGATGACATTTGTATGTGACACATTGTCTCCATATGGTGACCTTTTTGACAAACGCATTTTGATCCAATTATTCATTCCTGAGTTTGAAATGAGTTTGCCACTTGTTCTTTGCCACGATCTTAACTTTGATCCTAGGTTATCGGAAGTTTAAGATACAAGCCGTCTCTATGCAGCGAACTCTTCTGCAAAATACTTTTGTTCCAATCACTCATTGCAGAGTATGGCCCGGTCAAGAGTTTAATCTTTTGCTGCGACCTTGATCCTAGTTTGGCGCAAGTTGAACGTGATATATTGTCTCCATCTGGTAAACTTTCGGTAAAAATATATGTTGACCCAATCATTTATTGTTGTGTTATGGCCCGGACATAAGTTTGACCTTTGACCTTTACCACGATCTTGACCATGATTCTAGGTTGGAGATAGCTATACGCGACACATTGACTCCATGTGCGAACCTTTTTGCGAATATATTTTTGATCCAATCATTCATTGCAGAGTTATGACCCGGTGGCGGAGGCATAATAAAGATAAATAAATAGTGTACCAGTAATGTTTTCAGTGATCTGTTATTGCTGGGAATAAGGAACTCGTCTATGTCGATTACTCCAAAGTATGTGTAACCTCGCAGTCTCTCAAATGCGTCAAAGATAACAAGCTTTGCATCAGCAAATTGTTGAAGGCTTTTCTTGGATG
Organism: Cyrtodaria siliqua; assembly: GCA_037043455.1. NCBI lineage: Eukaryota > Metazoa > Mollusca > Bivalvia > Adapedonta > Hiatellidae > Cyrtodaria > Cyrtodaria siliqua. The sequence goes on along the minus strand of JAWPHD010004750.1, from coordinate 29,483 downwards.
GATTACGTGGAACAAGATCTGTAAATAAGGTATGGTAAACTTATATACACGTTGCTAATGCATTTAGGAAACAATTGAATCTAACTCGTCTAACTTATTAAAAGGACTTGCCTTCAGAAAGACTCTAAACTGAATCTTCTTTGATAATTCCGAAGTTTTATTGTAAAGAAAGAAAATATGCTCGTATATGTAAACGATTAATAAGTGAAATTTAACATTTCTAAAAGTGACATTTATTAAAACACGTGTAAACAAACAAATACCTTACAAATTACGAAACTATACATTTCGGACGCATTGAGTACGCCAATATTGTGCAGTCCTGTACGTTCTTAGTTAATCTTGATTGCCTTTAACCAGTTGGTAGTAAGGCAATACATCAACCAGTCATGTTCGTGTCCATAGAAAATATTGATTACCTATAGCCAGTTAGTAGTTAGGAAAGACATCAACCGGTCCTGTATGTCCATAGTAAATATCAATTACACTTAGCCGGTTGGTAGTATGGAAAGACATAAACCAGTCCTGTACGTCCATAGTAAATATTGATTACATTTAGCCGGTTGGTAGTAAGAAAAGACATCAACCAGTCCTGTACGTTCGTAGTAGATAGTGATTACCTTTAGCCGGTTTGTAGTAAGGAAAGACATCAAATAGTCTGCACGTTTGTGTAAATAGTGATTACCTTTATCCGGTTGGTAGTTAGGAAAGACATCAACCAGTCATGTACGTCCATTGTAGATAGTGATTACATTTAGCCGGTTGGTAGCAAGGAAAGACATCGACCAGTCCTGTACGTTCGTAGTAAATAGTGATTACGTTTAGCCGGTCAGTAGTAAGAAAAGACATCAACCAGTCCTGTACGTTCGTAGTAAATAGTGATTACCTTTAACCGCTTTGTAGTAAGAAAAGGCATCAACCAATCCAGCACGTTCGTAGTAAAGAATGATAACATTTACCGCTTTGTAGTAAGGAAAGGCATCAACCAGTCCTGTACGTTCGTAATAAATAGTGATTACCTTTAACCAGTTTGTAGTAAAGAAATACATCAACCAGTCTTGTACGTTCGTACTAAAGAGTGATTACCTTTAGTCGCTTTGTAGTAAGGAAAGACATCAACCAGTCCTGTACGTTCGTAGTAAAGAGTGATTACATTTAGCCGGTTTGTAGTAAGGAAAGGCATCAACCAGTCCTGCACGTTCGTAGTAAATAATGATTACCTTTAGCCGATTTGTAGTAAGGAAAGGCATCAACCAGTCCTGCACGTTCTTAGTAAATAGTGATTACCTTTAACCGGTTTGTAGTAAAAAAGGCATCAACCAGTCCTGCACGTTCGTAGTAAATAGTGATAACTTTTAGCCGTTTTGTAGTAAGGAAATACATCAACCAGTCCTGGACGTTCATAGTAAAGAGTGATTACCTTTATCCGCTTTGTAGTACGGCAAAGCATAAATCAGTCCTTCACTCCCGTAGTAAAGAGTGTTTACCTTTAACCGCTTTGTAGTAAGGAAAGGCATCAACCAGTCCTGTACGTTTGTAGAAAAGAGTAGAAAAGACATCAACCAGTGCTGTACGTCCATAGCTAAGATTGATTACATTTAGCCGGTTGGTAGTAAGAAAAGACATAAAACCAGTCCTGAATGTTCGTAGTAAATAGTGATCACGTTAGCCGATTTGTAGTAAGGAAAGGCACAAACCAGTTCTGCAAGTTCGTAGTAAATAGTGATTACCTTTAACCGGTTGATAGTAAGAACATATATCAACCAGTCATCTACGACCATAGTAAATAGTGATAACCTTTAGCCAGTTTGTAGTAAGGAAAGACATCAACCAGTCGTGCACGTTCGTAGTAATGGTGATTTCCTCTAGCCGCTTTGTAGTAAGGAAAGGCATTAACCAGTCCTGCACGTTCGTAGTAAAGAGTAATTACCTTTAACCAGTTTGTAGTAAGGAAAGACATCAACCAGTCCTGCACGTTCGTATAAGATAGTGATTACCTTCAGCCGGTTTGTAGTAAGGAAAGATATAAACCAGTCCTGCATGTTCGTGTAAATAGTGATTACCTTTAGCTGGTTGGTAGTAAGGAAAGTCATCAACCAGTCCTGTACGTATAGAGTAAATATTGATTAATTTAGCCGTTGGTATACAAGACATCAACCAGTCCTATACGTTTGTAGTAAAGCGTGATAACCTTTAGCCACTTTGTAATAAGGAAATGCATCAACCAGTCCTGCACGTTCGTAGTAAAGAGTGATTACATTTAACCGGTTTGTAGTAAGGAAAGACATCAACCAATCCTGCACGTTCATAGTAAATAGTGATTTCCTTAGCCGCCTTGTAGTAAGGAAAGGCATGAACCAGTACTGCATGTTCGTAGTAAATAGTGCTTAACTTAAGCCGCTTTCTGTTAAGGAAAGGCATCAACCAGTCCTGCACGTTCGTAGTAAATAGCGATTTCCTTTAGCCGCTTTGTAGTAATGAAAGACATCAACCAGTCCCGCACGTTCTTAGTAAAGAGTGATTACCTTTAGCCGCTTTGTAGTAAGGAAAAGCATAAATCAGTCCTGCACTCTCGTAGTAAAGAGTGTTTTACCTTTAACCGCTTTGTAGTAAGGAAAGGCATCAACCAGTCCTGTACGTTTGTAGAAAAGAGTGATTACCTTTAGCCGCTTTGTAGTAAGGAAAGGCATCAACCAGTCCTGCACGTTCTTAGTAAATAGTGATTACCTTTAACCGGTTTGTAGTAAAAAAGGCATCAACCAGTCCTGCACGTTCGTAGTAAATAGTGATAACTTTTAGCCGTTTTGTAGTACGGAAAGACATCAACCAGTCCTGGACGTTCATAGTAAAGAGTGATTACCTCAGCCGCTTTGTAGTAAGGAGAGGCATCTATCAGTCTGCACGTTTGTAGTAAACAGTGATAACATTTAACCAGTTTGTAGTAAGGAATGACATCAACCAGTCCTGCACGTTCGTAGTAAATAGTGATTACCTTTACCCGCTTTGTAGTAAGGAAAGGCACCAACCAGTCCTGCACGTTCATAGTAAAGAGTGATTACCTTTAGCCCATTTGTAGTAAAGAAATACATCAACCAGTCCTGCACGTTCGTAGTAAATAGTGATTACCTTTAGCCGCTTTGTATTAAGGAAAGACATCAACCAGTCCTGCACGTTCGTAGTAAAGAGTGATTACCTTTATCCGCTTTGTAGTAAGGAAAGGCATCAACCAGTCCTGTACGTTTGTAGTAAAGAGTGGTTACCTTTAGCCGCTTTGTAGTAAGGAAAGGCATCAACCAGTCCTGTACGTTCGTATTAAAGAGTGATTACCTTTAGCCGCTTTGTAGTAAGGAAAGGCATCAACCAGTCCTGTACGTTCGTAGTAAAGAGTGATTACCTTTAACCGCTTTGTAGTAAGGAAGGCATCAAGGTACGTTTGTAGAAAAGAGTGATTACATTTAGCCGCTTTGTAGTAAGGAAAGGTTTCAACCAGTCCTGCACGTTCTTAGTAAATAGTGATTACGTTTAGCCGCTTTGTAGTAAGGAAATCCATCAACTAATCCTGTACGTACGTCGTAAATAGTGATTACGTTTAGCCGCGTTGTTGTTAGGAAATACATCAACCAGTCCTGCACGTTCGTAGTAAAGAGTGATTACCTTTAGCCGGTTGGTTGTAAGGAAAGACGTCAACCAGCCCTGTACGTTCGTAGTAAATAATGATTACCTTAAGCCTGTTGGTAGTAAGGAAATACATCAACGATTCCTGCACATTCGTAGTAAATAGTGATTTCATTTAGCCACTTTGTAGTAAGGAAAGGCATCAACCAGTCCTGCACGTTCGTAGTAAATAATGATTACCTTTAGCCTGTTGGTAGTAAGGAAAGACATCAACCATTCCTGCACATTCGCAGTAAATAGTGATTTCATTTAGCCGATTTGTATTCAGGAAAGGCATCAACCAGTCCTGAACTTTCGTAGTAAATAGTGATTAAGGAAAAGCATAAATCAGTCCTGCACTCTCGTAGTAGAGAGTGTTTTACCTTTAACCGCTTTGTAGTAAGGAAAGGCATCAACCAGTCCTGGACGTTTGTAGAAAAGAGTGATTTCCTTCAGCCGCTTTGTAGTAAGGAAAGACATCAACCAGTCCTGCACGTTCGTAGTAAAGAGTGATTACCTTTAGCCGCTTAGTTGTAAGGAAAGAAATCAACCAGTCCTGTACGTTGGTAGTAAATAGTGATTACCTTTAACCGGTTTGTAAGGTAATCGATAACCAGTAAGGAAAGGCATCAACCAGTCCTGTACGTTCGTGGTAAGCAGTGATTATCTTTAGCCGTTTTGTAGTAAGGAAAGACATCAACCAGTCCTGCACGTTCGTATTAAAGAGTGATTACCTTTAGCCGCTTTGTAGTAAGGGATTGCATAAACCAGTCCTGTACGTACGTAGTAAAGAGTGATTACCTTTAGCCGCTTTGTAGTAAAGAAAGACATCAACCAGTCCTGCACATTCGTAGTAAAGAGCGATTACCTTTAGCCGCTTTGTAGTAAGGAAAAGCATATATCAGTCCTGCACTCTCGTAGTAAAGAGTGATTACCTTTAGCCGCTTTGTAGTAAGGATAGACATCAACCAGTCCTGCACGTTCGTAGTAAATGGTGATTACCTTTAGCCGCTTTGTAGTAAGGAAAGGCATCAACCGGACCTGCACGTTCGTCTTAAATAGTGATTATCTTTATCCGCGTTGTAGTAAGGAAATACATCAACCAGTCCTGCACGTTCGTAGTTAAGAGTGATTACTCTTAGCCGCTTTGTAGAAAGGAAAGGCATCAACCAATCCTGCACGTTCGTAGTAAATAGTGATTACCTTTAGCCGCTTTGTAGTAAGGAAAAGCATTAATCAGTCCTGCACGTTCGTAGTAAACTGTGAATATCTTTAGCCGCTTTGTAGTAAGTAAAGGCATCAACAAGTCCTGCACGTTCGTCGTAAATAGTGATTACCTTTAGCCGCGCGTTGTAGTTAGGAAATACATCTACCAGTCCTGCACGTTCGTAGTAAAGAGTGATTACCTTTAACCGTTTTGTAGTAATGAATGGCATCAACAAGTCCTGTACGTCCGTATTAAATAGTGATTACCCTTAGCCGCTTTGTAGAAAGGAAAGGCATCAACCAGTCTTGCACGTTCGTGGTAAAGAGTGATTACCTTTAGCCGCTTTGTAGTATCGAAAGGCATCAACCAGTCCTGCACGTTCGTAGTAAATAGTGATACCTTCAGCCTGTTGGTAGTATGAAAATATATCAACCAGTGCTGTACGTGCGTTGCAAATATTGATTACCTTTAGCCGATTGATAGTAAGGAAAGACATCAACTATTCCTGCACCTTCGTAGTAAATCATTACCTTTAGCCGGTTGATAGTAAGGAAAGACATCAACCAGTCATTTACGTTCGTAGTATATAGCGATTACCTTTAGCCGGTTGGTAGTAAGGAAAGACATCAATCAGTCCTGTACTTTCGTAGTAATATAATGTATTTAATGCATCGCTGTTCAGACTTTCATCCGCGTATGTTATGATTTTGTCGACGCCAAGATACTTCATAGTTTCCAACCATTCAATTATGTTCTCACTTGCCATCGTTCCGTACACAATTTTTGGACTGATACCTGCAACCAGCAACATATTTTGAACCAGGGTTGTAAATAAATATCTACACAAATGTCCCACAGGTCTTCCGTATTTTCCGCATTTTCCTTTTTATATACATAGAATAGAACATAATGTCATTAATCTTGAATGAAATTAGTATAATTTAATTTGATTTTTGTGATTTTATTTCTTGATTGTGAATGTAATATGTTGTACTGAAATTATAAGCGATATGCCAAAAAGAGAAAATGGGTCTTATAATTGCCTTAAAGCTACACAATACCTATTTAATAATGTAATGACACCAATACAACACATATGATAGATAGATAGATACTTTATTGACTTAAACTTTTACAGTTTCTCATCATTACATACATAATTTGTAATACATAATTATAATCACATGACAGGTTACACATACTTCTACACACTCACTTATAGTTCAATTTTCAATACTCCTTAATTAATCATAGCTCATATAAATCACACATTTTAATCAATAATCCAAGGATATCAAAAAACAAAAGGAATTATATATAAAATAACAATTTATGTGAGGATGTAATTGAATATATTTTAAGAAATAATATTTGGAATAGAACATCTGACAGTAAACGCCTCTGACAAATATTTACTTAAATTAAAAAGTTCTTTCTTCTTTGAAGATTGTAGAAGTGTTATAAATTTAAACATATTTGGCCTTTGTATGTAATATTTTCTGATATATTTCTTTCTAATATCATTATAAGCTGTACAAATTAAAACAAAGTGAAATTCGTCTTCAATTTCTGTTGAATTACATATTTGACAAACTCTTTCATTTCTTTCAATCCTATGTCTTGCATAACGACCTGTCTCAATTCTTAAGCTATGTGAAGATAAACGTAATTTAGTAAAAACACTTCGTAATCTTTTTGTACATAAAATATTCAGATAGTTTTCATATCCAAAATTATCTTTAACATGTCTATACAAACTTGATAATACTCTATTTTCTTGTAGATCAGTGTTCCATTTTTGAATAAAACAATCCACCAACCTCTGTTTAAAGCTAGATATAAAATGTTGATGGTTCACCCTTAAAGGATCATCCCATATATACATAAAGCCATACGTATTAAGCAGAGATTTTACATTGGATAACCAATTGTTTAAACCACTTTCACAATCAGATAATGAAGATTTATAAATAGATGATAAAATTATATTTTCTGTTTTAACTAATTTCAACCAATATCTAACTTATCTAGTATATCTTGTGATAAATAAAGGATAACGCGCCAATTCACCGTAAACACCAGCATTACTCGTGGTCAGTTTTACTCCTAGAATGTGTTTACAAAACTTGAGATGAATTCTCTCTATCTCTTTCGATTTTATGAAACCCCAGACTTCACAGCCGTAATTGAGTATTGATGAGACGAAAGCATCAAATAATTGAAGGGATGTTTTAGGTTTTAGTTCAGTTTTTCTTATGTTTGCAGTTAAAAGATTCATAGCTTTTAATGCTTTGCCGCACATAGCCTGTTGATTTAACGTATACGACCCTGTGTAGTTAAATACAACTCCAAGAGAATTAAAATTATCTGAAACCTCTAAAAATGCTCCGTTATAAGAAAAGTTTTCATCAACGGTTACTCTACCTCTTTTACGAAAAACTATAACCTTTGTTTTTTCAGTATTTACTTCCAGACCCCAAGTTTCACAATATTCATATAGACGATTTAAGCTCATTTGCAGATCTTGCGGAGTATTACCTATTAACACCATATCATCAGCAAAAAGCAGTAAAATTAAAGAAATGTCATCTAATGATAAACCACTCTCTATTCTATTTTGCAAATATAACTCTAAATCTTCAATAAACAATGCAAACATGATCGGAGACATTATCTCCCCTTGCTTCAAACCGACTGAAATCTCGAAAAAATCCGAGAAAGAACCGCAGTATTTTATGCATGATTTGACAGTGTTATACATAGAACGAATTATTCTTAGCATTTTCCCGTTAATACCAAATTTATATAACTTTAACCACATTGCATTTCTATAGATGGAATCAAACGCTTTTTTAAGGTCTATAAAAGCACAATAAAGCCGTTTTTTATTGTTTAGAATTTTTTCGATTATACTATGAAGTGCGAAAATTGCATCTACCGTTGATCTGCCTTTCATAAAGCCAAATTGTGCGTCCGATACAGTATTATTAATCTCACACCATTTATTAATCCGGGTGTTCAAAATACTTGTAAAAAGTTTCCCATACAACTTACTAGAGTTATTCCGCTGTAGTTACTAACCATGTCTTTATCACCTCGCTTGTGCAAGGGGATTATAAAACCTTCAGTCCATTCATCCGGAAAATATCCTGAATCAAATATTACGTTAAAAATGTCAGTTATATGTCCAGATAAAATATCGCAAGTTTAGATAAAGTATTCATTTAAAATATTATCTCCAGAAACTTTGTTTTTGTTTAAGGCACGAATTGCAGATTCAACTTCGCTTACAGTAATCTGTTTATCGAGTTCTTCAATATTGCATCGCCATCATTAAAATTATGATTATTATTAAAATCTTCAGCTTCTTCAGAAACCGACACTTTTATATCCTTAAACATATTTATAAAGTATGAACTAAATTCATTCATGGAAATATCAGGATTGTTGCGTTTTCTTTTAATGAATAGTTTCCAAAACTCACGTGGTTTAGAATGGCGCATTTTTTCTAATTCTTTCATTTGTTTAAATTTGTACGATCGTTTCTTTTTCTGAATTAATTTCTTGTAAATCAATTTAGTATTAGCCAGTAACACCCTATTGTCGCCCGACTTGTTTCTGTTAAAGTTGAATAATGCCTCTTTGTAACGTGTTTTAGCAAGAACACATTCATCATCGAACCATTTATTAGTATCGCTGTTGTGTACTTGATAAAACGGCCTCAAGATCTTTCGTTTTTTAAAGAGCGGATCCGCAACATCACGTAGTGTATTTGTAAATTGTATTATAAGGTTATTTATACTATTCATATCATCTTTGATTACATTATCAAGATAATTATTGAAAAGTGGCAATTTGCTTATTATACCGCTACAAAATATTTCTTTGTATGTATTGTCCCACTTCGTATTTTCAAGATTTATTATGTTACTTTTACAGTTATGGCTATTACCCTTAATAACAAAAGATAACGGTGCATGGTCACTGAATTCATTGAAGTCTCCTATTTGAAAATCACTCACCATCGAAAAATCACATTCTTTCAATAACAGATAATCTATCACGCTACACCCGTTTCTATTCACATACGTTGCAGAACCCACGCTGTAATCACACCCTAAACTACCATTGGCTATTCTACATGACGTAGCCTTGCAAAGATCAAGTAGTTTGGTTCCCTGTGCATTTATTGCCGAGTCCTGTGACACTCTAATTAAAGGATTATCTGGTATATAGTCGCTATAATCGATATCATTAACAGTCCGATCAAAGATAATATAATCGTTTCTATTAGCTACCCTTGCATTGCAATCACCAACAACGAATGTACTACCTAATGAATCAAAGTATGATATGTCCTCCTGTAATAATTGAAAAAGATCAGCATTAACAATGTTAAAGCAGAAATTGGTCCTAAATCAACAAATCCGCTTTTAATATGTTTTTAAGGATTAAATATCATTATAAATACGATTATTACTATGCCATTGATGTATGTTCAGTAAAAATATGTTTTTAAAGATAAAAATCGAACAGGCGAACAGGCATTGCTAAAATATCGAAAAAATCTAAGGGGAAAAACTCTTGCGCGAATTACCGGAAGTGACGTCATTGGGAACAAACTATTTTTTGTTTACATTGGGACTGAACGCAAAACAATATACCTTGTGTGAAAATGCGAGAATTAAGCGATCATGATACCGAGTCAGGGGAAATGCCCGTGATAAGACGGTTACACAATGTGCAACCTTACGATTTTGAGCCAGAATACGTGTCTGAGGACGAAAATACATCGGATTCATCAACTGATGATGAAGTCGAACGCGGTGCAAATGGAGAGCTTGTAAAGACTATCGTGTCATGTCATTTGTTACGTTCAGCGGTTCATTACACTATTCACTAATCTAACAAAATAGTGTCTTTATACACTGACAGCAACAACAAACAAAAAACAACGTAAACATTGAAATCATCGAAATCTGACAGTAAGTCACCCGCAACACTGCAATATCTTGGTACATACACAATAACCGCGAAATGTAGTATATTCCGAATGAATGGACCTGGTCTAAATACGAGCGTCAGATTTTTTTTTGCCGATAAGTAGACATGGAACAAATATATTAATTAGATATTATCCATAATTGATAAAAAAAATTAATGAAAACAATAATAAATGAAACAGCATATAATTTCTATAGTATTATATATTTGCCATAAGTCGCCATTAACACCAAACACTCTAGGAGCGGTGTTTGTAATATGACACGCTCTCTAGTCTCTACTGCCCCCAAATATCAATACAGACTAATCAAATACTGCGGTGCACTATTGAAGTACAGCCTAATTAGGGTACATACGTCGGTATATCACAAAAGTACGCACCATTTAGGGAAACCTAGTTTTATGATATATTTCCTGTTTATTGCAATTACTTGAGCGGTGTAATACCGCCGAGGGCAGACGCGTATTGCACAAGACGGATATATCACATGATATGCGAGCTCTAATTGTCGCGCACAAAGACAGAAAAATACTATGATTTAAATAATATAGCCAAATGTATTATGAGCAAGTATACATGAGTAAGTATACTTACTCATGTTATACTTACTCATGTATACTTACTCCTGATATACCAAAACAGACCAAACATATGCAATTACCATAATATAAAGTATATTATTCTATTATACTTGTTTTACTTATTGCACGAGCTAAGAGGCGTTATTGTTGTTGTTTTGCCATAAAACATTACTGAATTAATATAAAAGCTAGTAATAGTATTAATTTTCTGCCTTGTAATAGATATCCATGAAACATTTTGTATTTGTTTTCAAATCCATAGACCTATATATGTTGATAATATATATTTATAACACTATTGGCAGAAGGGGTTTATAATTTAAAATTATTAAAATTAAAATTTGGGAACAAAGACACAGTGTTTATTTCACCGGATTCATTTAAATTTATATACTGAACGTTCTTAGCAATATTTTAAAACATGACGGCTACATATTATTAGCGCCGTCAACTCTTCATTGATTCACGTAAAGACGCATGCTTCTAATTCAACAGCTAAACATTCACGGTGTATATAAATATCTAAGACTATACGTACACCTTTCTTCAAATTATCATACGTATACCCGATGAGGTGCTAAGATAATTGAACATAAATTTCAATCTTACTTCATGTATGAATTTCCTCCTCAACGCCGGTCGAATAGGCGAATACAACTTGCTTGGAAACGGCGGGGTAATGCACTTCTCATTTTTATAGTCAAATATCGTTGGTACCGCTGTTGATTTTAATATGCATGGCCTTTTGTTATCCAAATTCAAAGATAATGAAACCAAAGGATGGACATCCCACGAAGTCAACTCAAAATGTTTGCTACAAACTCGCGCGTCTTTCGTAGGTTCCCACTTTCTCGACGAGTGGGCCGATTTTCTTCGGTAACGGTCTAACCACACTTCAGATCTTAATATATCATTATCTCGATTAGGGAAACGAAAGAAACTTAGGTTATTATCTTGTCCTTCCTTATGCAAACGTTTTCACCCAGCAACAGCACACGGCATTTTTAACAAGTACCATAAAATGTAATCCTACATAGACAATACTATACAACTCAACGCGACACGGCTAATCGTTTTGTACCAATGACGTCACAGGATCACGTGACACTTACCAGGGCGAAACTCGAAGCGTGTGCGCTATGAGATAAAATTGGCTACTGTGAGAAAGCGGGACAACCAATAAGTGTAAGATTTGAACAGATTGTGTATTATATAAATATTTTTCCGAATATATACTCAAAAGACACGCCATATTTCACCTTTAACTGCTGGCGAGTCATCGCCCCACAAATATACACCACACAAGAAAATGTCGTCTGTGTTACCGAAAAAGTATTTATCTAGTTTAAGCCAGATTATCGTGTCATGATAATTTTTCACAATAGTGATACCTTTTTTGAGTGATTTTTTAAAATATAATACAATACCTCCGCTATTTCTTCTAGCCCTGCGGTGTCTAAATTTACGGTAAAAATTATAATAACAGTAACCAGGTAATTCAATATCGCTGTCCTTACTTGTCCATGTTTCTGATAAAAATATAATATCGTGTTTTGTCAAAATATCCACAAAGTTCGACTGTTCTTTTTTACGGTCCGTTAATCCATTACAATTCCAATACACAACACTTAGTCCATCCTCTGCGTGCTCCTAGTCCAATTTCACTGGTTTTCCATCAATATATAAAGTGTCAAAGCTAATCCATGCTCTTCTGCCTTCCCTTTTAGCGTCCTTCATTTGTGGTGTCAATCCGCGACGCTTCGCGACGACTTCCGGCGGAAATTGTTCGTGCATATAAAAGTTGGTGCCTTCAAGCTTTATTCTTAGCCTGCGTACCATTTCCCTCTCAGGAAAAAGGTTGAACTTCGCGACGATTTTTCGCGTCGAACCGGAAACCGGTGCACCGATCCTGTGTACCCTCTCGAGTTTTAGGTTATCCACCACTTCTCGTGCAATTTGAAGCTTTTCATGCAGAAATTGTCTAAATTTAGATTCGGTTTCCTCGGCTTTTTCGAATTGGGATTCTGTAATGTTTCCGAATATGAAATTATTTCGCATTGATTGCGACTGCAAATATATAATAGAGTCTTTCAGTTTCTGATTTTCGTGCTCCATTTGCGTCATTTTATCTTGCTCCATGCCTATAGCGTATTCGGCTTAATCGATCCTATCCTCTGTTTTATTTAGCCTTTCACTTGTTTTTTTATTCATGTCCTCGATGTGCACCCACATATTTTTCATTTCTCTATCAAAATTATCTACTTTTTTTTCAAGTGATTCAAGTGTTAATAATCGTTTGTCCATATCACTGATTTTGGAAGAGATTGTTGACAGACAAGCCATGATGTCGGCATTCGTCGGGTTTGCGCTTTGAAGCGGCGTACCAGGGGTGGTATCCGCATTGATCTTGTCTTCCATTGCAATGGAAGGATACGTGGTACGTATAGGCGACTGAGGACTATTAACACTAGAATTTGTTAGACCGGAAAAAGTCACGGGGGTAGAGCATACTGGTATAAAGTTAGTATTTAATTTTGAAGGAGTACCTTGATCAAACAACACTGCATTTGACTGACTTAAAGCGTCACTAACACTCACCCCTTCCGGCGATTGTCCATTTTTGGCGGTCTTATTCAAATTACCACTCAGATCGCTATCACTTTCACTATTTTTCTTTCTTTTTGAACGTTTGTTCTTGGCAATAAATCCAAATTTTCGATTCGGTTAGACAATAATCCACATCCACACACACGTTTAATCCAAATAAACAGATTTGTAGCCACTTTTATGGAAATTATAATGAAAATTTTGCAGAGCGCAAAAATACTCGACTATCGTTCACATCTGTCACGTGATATATGTATTGAATCTTTGCTTTGCAGTATAGAGTATACAGTGGTTTGATTTTACGGTCCATGCCTGATTTGATTGACACGATTTCGGAGTGCTAATTCGTTTATCGCTCTATTGAATTTGCAGTCAAAAACAAACTTCATGGCGGTATGTAAACACTTCACATCTGCATACACTTGTATCAATACACACGCGTCGCTCGGGTCGATTGTTTCGTCTGATGCAACACAATACAATCATACACAGTAACTGAAACAATGTCTCAAACATGATGCAAATGTGCTAAACGTAAGTTTATGTCCTTGTATAAATCCGCTTTATTTCTCTTTACGTATAACCCGACTATTGGATTAATACAAACGAGTTTCACGGTCTAAAAACTATAATTTTGACATTTCAATAATCCATCAATCACGGACACCATTTTCTTTTATAAAAAAAATTGTTTGACTGATAAGCGGTTATTCAGAATGCAGCGTCACCTTATTGACTGGGTAAAGTACCAGGTTTTCTTCAGGCATATGCGATGTGGCGAAATTTAAATTGTGGATTTGTCTTTGTTTGACATGAGTTAGTCTAGTCCGACTATTATACTGAGGTAACGTATTGTGCGTTCGACTCTGAGTTGCCTCAGTCGGAGTTGCACTAAATTTGTTATTGTAAAGTCTACTATAATTAAGCAATGTACATACCAGTACTATTATAGATTTTACTATTGTATTATCCCCATCAATGCGAAAGCGATTGGTTAATACCTTACGTAGATTACAAAACATCGTTTTCAGCACATTTCGCATCATGTGATCCAAATTACAAGACTTACAGGTCATTTGAGTTAGAAATAGAAAATGCTATTAGAAGGATACATCTCATTGAAATGGAAGCTGGGGATGTTGATCTTGGCGAAGATGAATCTGATGAGTATGGCAACAGAAATGATTATGTTGCAATTACTGGAGTAAATACAACAGATACATGTACTGACTTTCCTGTGAATACTCTGCCTTCCCTGACACAGATTACATCTGATGACTATTCGTGGCATGTTATATCTACCAGCACAGTTGATGAAACTTTTCTAGACAGAAACATTCACTTGCTGTCACAAGATCAAAAAGAAGTCTTTGAATATATAAGAAATCATTTGTAACGACAAATACATGATCCAATAAGAATTTTTTTCAGTGGTGGTGGCGGAACAGGCAAAAGTTTCTACTGCAAGTTATAGTAGAATGGATTCGTTTATGTTACCCTGTTTCTCGTGGACACGATCCTATTAGTGTTACTGCACCAACTGGAATTACTGCCAGAAATGTCAATGGGTTAACATTGCATTCTGTTTTCAAACTTCCAGTACAGCATGGCTATGTACCAGAATTCCATGTTGTCAATCCACTTGCCCTTAAAGGTTTAAGGGGCAAATTTCAAAACATACATACTATTATAATAGATGTAATAAGTATGGTATCTTCCAAATATTTTTTATTACATACACCAAAGACTGTGTTCTATTGATGACAATAACGAACCATTTGGTGGATACAACATCATATTATTCGGCGATTTCTTCCAACTTAGTCCTGTTCGTGGAAAATATGTTTTTACAGATATTGTGTTATGGTGTTAAAATAAATAAAAGGCAATCGGGAGATATAAACTTAGTAATGACCAGACTATTGTTAAACCACACGGATGCCATTTCTGGAAAGTTACTGCATATATATCCTGCAAATAAGCAAGTTAAATATTTTAATACATTCCAACAGGAACAATTACAAATGAATTGCACACGTTTGAAGCTGATCATGTATTCTAACATTATGATGTTAGCCCTGGGCATCAGATCCACATTATTTGATTCCAGAAGATGACAGACATGCTGGAGGGCTATCTAAAGCTTTGCAACTATCAGATGGTACTCGTGTCATACTTCTCAGGAACTTGTTACTAGTGAAGGCTTGGTTAATGGAGCTATGGTTGTTGTAGCATATATCTGCCATGAAACACGTGATCAAGTTGAGATATATGTAAAGTTTGATAACCAAACACATGGTAAAACGTTTCAGTCAACAACACGAGACATCAGCATCCCTATAACTTGTTACACTCAAGCATACTTGTATCGGGGCAGATATATTTACCGAATTAAAAATTTCCATTAAACCCATCTTGGGCTTGTACTGTGCACAAAGTGCAAGGTATTACTGTAATTAGTGCAGTAATATCGTTAGGCTCTGGAATCTTTCAACCAGGACAAACAGATGCTGCTGTAAGCAGAGTTCCTTTAATGAATAGTTTGTACTTGACTCCCCTCTGTTTCCAACGTATATATGCAGACACGAAAGTAATTAGTATGTACGTAAAAATTCTAAAGTGTATCGAACACAGGAATAAATCCTAATGTATGTCAAATACCCATTCAATGAAAGTACATGACAACTGCTTTTATTTAAAATCAACAATTCCCAATTTGTCTACGGCCATAATACCTCACCATAAACGGGCATCTTTAACAACAAATGTACACCCTTTCAAAACGCGCTAGCTAGCAATGAAGTATATATCTATAATATGAATAAGGCACTGTCTCATGGCGAGCGTCGGTTTAAGTAAATAAAATGGTTACTATGTGTAATATTACTCATACTGTAATACCTTATAACATAGGAATTTTCTAAACCCAACTCAGTTGCTACATTCTAAGGGACACACAAAAAACGCAACCCACTACTATTCATATACATTTGCGATCATCACATAAAAAAACTAATTCAACAAATTATTTAAGCATAACTATTCGAAATCGAAATGGTGATATACACATTATTCTCTATTACTTTCAAATCAAACCGTGGAGCGCTGTGGTCTAGTGGTAGAGCGTTTGACCCATGATCCAAAAGTCGTGAGTTCGATTCCCGCCATTGCCATATGCGTTGTGTCCCTGAGCAAGACACTTTATCTGCATTGCCTAGTACTGGTTCTACCCAGGAAGACATCGGGAGTGATTCAAATAAGTTCATAGAGCTTTCGTTACAATCGATGTAAAATAAATAAGTTTAAACTAAATCAAACCAAGCACTGCAGTGTGATTTCCATTGTAATGTTGGCAGTGCTTTCCTCACCTAAACATTGTGAAGACTCCCGACCCTAGCCTGGTCATTTTGGTGGAGAAAAAAAGCGCGAAAACTGCCTAATTTGTGAAAAAAGTATTAAATACATGCATTATTTTTGTGGAAGCAGGATAATATGAAACATTTTAGATAAACTTTCTTCTATGAACATATCCATAACAAAACAATATTGAACAAGTTAAGTGGTGGAAATGTTTTCCAAAATAAATAAAATAATAATAATAAATAAAAGAAATAAATTAATAATAATAATTGTTAAGCAAATCGGCCACAGTTGTGAAAAAAATGACTTAAATTGTGAGTAAGTGTCGGGTGAACTTGAATAAGCATGATCAGTATAATTATGTATGCATACTTTTTTTTATGAGACTTCTCAGGATGATCCAGTCTATTCCTATTCAGTAGGGGAGCAGCCTTTAGCGTAGACAGTTGTTACCTTTAGCGTTAACATGAAAAGTTGTTACCTTTAACATTAGCGAAGTTACCTTTAGCGTTGGAATTGTTACCTTTAGCGGCGGTTGTTACCTTAAGCGGAAGTATTACCTTTAGCGGCGATTGTTACCTTTAGCGGAAGTGTTACCTTTAGCAGAATTGTTACCTTTAGCGGTGGTTGTTACCTTTAGCAGAATTGTTACCTTTAGCGTTGTTACAACTTGTGTAGAAATTTTAAAAAAGAAAAGTCATGTCTTAACGAGCCAAATACAGCATTTTTAACTAAATCAAGGGTCATAGCTCCGCTGTTAACCACTGATCCGATTTGGCTGTTCTTTGAACTTGTTCGAGCTTTTATTAATATTTTAGTAATCTAGTTAAGTTTGGTAGAGTTAAAATGAAATATGAAGGTCCGATCTTCTTAACGAGGCAAAATACAACATTGTTAACTAAATCAAGGGCCATCTAGTGTTATTGGTACGTTATAGCTGGTTATCGAACTTGTCCGAGCTTTCATTGATATTAACAATCTGGTAAAGATTGGTAAAGATCGGATGAAAAAATGAAGACCCTATCGTGTTAACGAGGCCACACTGTAGCATATTTCAGAAAATCAAGGGCCATAACTCCGGTGTAAAATGGCTAGTTCAAGAATTCGTCCGAGATCTTATGGTTATATTACTACTGTGTACGTTTGGTTAAGATCAAATGATAAATGGAGAGCTATAGTGACCACAATAAAAAATTATGCATTTTTGTAAAATAAATTCAAGTTGTTGGAGATTGAATCTGGCTAGTTCAAGAACTGGTCCGAGATCTTATGGATATATAACTACTATATACATTTGGTAAAGATCGGATGGAAAATGGAGGGGCTAGAGTGCACACAATGCAAAATAGGGGCTAGAGTGTCCACAAAGCAAAAGACAAATGGAGGACGAACGGACGGACGGATGGACGGACGGACGACACAGCATCCCATTATCCTTCGGCCAGTAGAGTAATAAAAACAAAGTCAGTTTAGTAAGTCTTCTTGAGATACTCTGCTGTATGCGGTATAATTAATATTTAAAATCGTAATAAACTTAAATCGCTGGACTGAAAATAAAACATGTATGTGCGCATTAGTCTTTAACTCATTTTCGGTAATTTGTATCTCCGTTTCGGTAAATCAACTCCGTTCCGGTAAATCGTGTAGCGTTAGCTCCTCCAATTAATTAGGTACCTCCCCTGACTTTGAGGGGAGTCCGATTATCAGAACGTGAAGGGAGCCAACGAATGATTGTGTTCAACCCACGAAACGGTAATTTCTTTTGTACCGCTATTAAATTCCGTCAAACAATCTTTTTATTTTTTTCAGTAAATATTCAATAATGGTTGGTGTGTTATGTTTGTCAACGCAATTATTTTGTGTTTTATAAGCTAAAAGTTACGGACATTGTCTCTTTCAATACCGAGAGTAGACTGCTCCACAGTGTTTACTGAAACGCGACATGCGCAGTGAAGCAGTCTATACCGAGCAATTTTGTAGGCTGAAATCTGATTGGCTAATCGTAAGGTTAATCTGAAGTAACCTCCAATGTCATATCCTTAGTAGCGTAGAGTATCGTAGCCTGATAAAGGATATGATTTTAATGAGATGTTGTGATATGACAACACTGCATTGGAGTGCTGAGGCAGTATGAATACAAAAAATGAGGTTCAATTTGCCCTGAATCGATCACCTGATGGCATTATCCAGTGTATACCTTGCAACAGTTCCGTAAGTGAGTGAGAAAAAAAAGGTAGAAAAGAATATTTGTTTTAAAGAGTTTCTAGTTTAACTCTATGAAAACTGTGACACCGGTGGCAGCGTAACATTTCACTTACAGTAAAATGATAAGTAGTAGTAGTAGTAGTAGTAGTAGTAGTAGTAGTAGTAGTAGTAGTAATAATAGTAGCAGCAGTAGCAGCAGGCAGCAGCAGAGTAGTAGTAGGAGTAGGAGTAGGGGTAATACATGTAGCAGGATTAGCAGTAGGAGCAGTAACAGTAATAGTAGTAGTAGTACTCTCTTTAGGCTGTGAGCTAGTAGGAGAAACCCTCCCCAAGGGGGAATTTTGTACACCATATTTTTCTGAAAGCCCATTATGTGTAGAGCATTTTGGAACATGTGTGCCATCTGGAGACTGGGGCTTGATCGTGTTACTGGGTGTAGAATACGGTACCTATAACATAATAATTCATTTGATTGCATTTTGAAGACTAAATCTGTATGGAAGAAATGGTTTGTATATTAATTGTCTTCATTATTCAAGCCTATTATAATAGAAAAGTTTGCTTCACTTACTTTTTATACCTTGTATACCTATATTACTAAGCCTACGTTACCGTAATTTACGTTACCTTGTTTTATTTAGTTTATTAACGTAAGATATTAAGAACATTAATGATGTTACAAAAATTATTCCAAACCTTACAGATATCATAGACATACGTTCCCATGATGTGTTTTTAAATCATTTTCTATTTTCCGCATGTTAAAAGAAATTAGAACAAATCATCCAATACACTATTAAAGTTTTATTGCAATATTCGTTTAGACATAATTGATTGTAACAACTCATTTTGAACATTATTTATGTTTCTTTAACTTCAAAATTTCGTTTCACTTTATGTTTATACCTTTGATACCTACATTATAAAGCCTACGTTACCGTAATTTACGTTACCTTGTTGAAGAAGGTGTTTGCTTTAAGAAATTAAGAATATTTCATATCCGAAAATTATTTTAAACATCTTAGTTATTATAACAGACATACGTATCCATGATGTGAACAATGTTTGGTTCTTGTATTGTCCATTACATTGTGTATTTTTTTAAATAATTAATAATAATTTTTCATGTGTAACTAAAAATCTAGAAAATTCAGCCAATTAGTAGTAAAATAAAGATGTTAAAACAACATTTCTCTAAACATCATCGATGGTAACAACAATGTTTGAACAGACTTGATTTTATGTCAAGCTAATATGTGTTACCTCATGTATTAAACGTTACGTAGTTACCAGTTACGTTTGCATCATATTATTTAAATACCAAATCTAAGTATCAAATAAAAACATGGATAAATATCTTTATTTTCCTTTATATATTGTTTATACTTAGGCAAACATTGAATGAAATTGAATGAAATTAAGTGTGTATATAATTTATATGACTCTTCCGTATTTTTAACGTTTCCAAATTCAAAGGAAAATAGCAAATTATAAGCACAATTTTAAATGCTTATGTATTCATATATTAATCAAATGAAACAAATTAAGCAATTTCAACATATTCACTAAATGAATTGAACTTTACTTACGTTACTAACAGATATAAATGTAGAGCTCTATAAGATAGCATGCATTTTCATGGACATATATTACATCATTTGAGCTCATAATTCTTCTATACATTGTAATCACTTACTTCAAACTCAATATCAATCAGTTTGCTGGCTGCCATATCTTCCCACCCATTATTGCTTCCTTCTTCAGTGTCAGGCTCTTTGAAAATTATGTCAACCAACTATTGTGAAGCAGTATCACCAATAGTCCAGTCAAATTCAATAGCTTTATTTTCTCTCATTTGTATCTGCGTCTGTTTAATGTTGGCCAGTATGGTGCAACAAAAGCACTTGAAAGTGTACATGTTCAAATGCATGATTATAGAAAATTGACACGGCGGAAAAAAAGCTCTATTTGTGGCCTTTGAATTTTTGCGAAAACGTATTTGACATCTGTATTTGTCATATAGGCAGCACATTATCTCCTCCATGATCTCCGTGCATTTTTTGAAGATCATCCGAACATTCATGCTGCTGTTCGAGCAATCCAAATTGACACAAACTCTGTGCTTTCTAATCATCTTCAATGGGACAGCCTTGCATCACCCTACAAATCCACTGGTTGTAACACAGCTTGTAAAGTAGTAAAGAGCAAATATTAGACCCCTTCACCTCTACAATTTGTTTCACATTCAACATCGTTTTTTTAGAAAAAGGCTCAAGTTGATCTATTGGGATCACTCCTCTTCCGTCGTCTGTCGTCCGTTTTCCGTCCGTCGTCGTCGTTAACATTTGCTTCAAACGACTTCTTCTCAGGAACCGCTTAGTCAATTTTGACCAAACTTCACATGGATTATCCTTAGGTAACCACTTTTTAGATTTGTTAAAGTTAGGTCAGCGCGACATCCAAAATGGCCGCCATTATAATATATAATCGAAACCTTAAAGTATCTTCTTCTCAAGAACCTCTGGACTGATTTCGACAGTTTTTCTTTTAAAAGTATCGCCATTGCCTAGATTATCAAGTTTATTCAAATGAAGAACTCGAGGTTAAAAATGACCCTGCCCTGGGGATCCAAAATTTGTATAATGAGATTTTGCATGTTTATCATAGACTTATATAGGAAAAAGCTTTAAACCACAAGGCACAGAGCTTTTATGTATTGCATGCAGCATCAGATTATTGTCCTCTACTAGGTTTATTCAAATGGTGACCTTGGGGTCTACTTTGGCTCCGCCCCAGGGGTCACAGTTTTACATAGACTTATATAGGAAATTTTCAAAAAAAAATCTTCTGCTCTGAAACTGCCAGAGCCAAATTTTTAATAGTTTGCATTTGCTATAAGCTTATGGTCCTCTACCAAGTTTGTTCAAATGGTGACCCTGTTGTCACATTTGGCCCCGCCCCGGGGGTCACAGGGAAAAACTGAAGAAAAAAATCTTCTCTGGAACTGCAAGAGCCAGAGGTTTAATATTTTGCATTTACTATAAGATTATGGTCCTTTAACAAGTTTGTTCAATGGTGACCCTGGTGTCACATTTCGCCCCGCTCTGGGGGTCACAGTTTTACATTGGCTGGTATAGGGAAAAACTGAAAAAATCTTCTTCACTGGAACTGCAAGAGCCAGTGGTTTAATATTTTGCATTTGCTATAAGCTTATGGTCCTCTACCAAATTTGTTCAAATGGTGACCCTGGTGTCAAATTTGGCCCCGCCCCGGAGGTCACAGTTTTACAGACTTATATAGGACTTTTAAAAAAAAGAATCTTCTCTGAAAAACAAAAGCCAGAGGTTGAATATTTTGCATTCACTATAAGATTATGGTCCTTTACCAAGTTTGTTCAAATGGTGACCCTGGGGTCACATATGACCCCGCCCCGGGGTTCACAGTTTTACATAGGCTTGTATGGGGAAAAACTTATAAAAATCTTATTCTCTGGAACTGCAAGAGCCAGAGGTTTAATATTTTGCATTTAAGATTATGGTCCTTTACCAAATTTGTTCAAATGGTGACCCTGTGGTCACATTTAGCCCCGCCACAGGGGTCACATGTTTTACATAGACTTATATAGGGAAAAACTTCTTCTCTGAAACCACAAGGCACGCAGCTCTTATATATTACATGTAGCCCTGGGGCCACATTTGGCCCTGCCCCAGGTGTTACACTCTAGCACCTTCATTTTGTATTTGATCTTTAACACAACAGAGGCCATATTTTTTAACAATCTTAACCAAACTTGCACAGATTGTATATGGCCATAAGATTTCCAAGAAGTTCGATAATATGCCAGTACTCAGGTGATCGATTTAGGGCCATCTTGGCCTTCTTGTTTAATCATCCCAGTGCCAAACATGACATATGGTTGTATTACTGAAACAAATTTTGAAAACAAGAACAAGGTATGTTTGTGTCAGGAGAATGCACCACGATTGTCTCCAATGTTGTTGAGGATTGTTTCAATTTGATGTCTGCTTTCTCCTATGATGAAAACAGATCTTCCTGATCATCAGCAAAGAAATATGTCATCTGCAATGGTAAGCCGAGGACATGTATTCCCAGACTGAGTAGGTTTCATGACCTTTGAGGTTTGGTGCATATCTGTCTGTTTTTCACTGGCCGAAAATGCGATTAATGAACTGTGTCGTATTGTCGCGATTACTTAGGTAACTCTTCAAATCACAATAAGTCTTCGTTTTCGGCCCTGACAACAGAAAGTTGGGGTTTCACCTCGCCTCTTGCACACAAACTACCTGATAGATCTAGGGACGC
This sequence comes from Cyrtodaria siliqua, assembly GCA_037043455.1. NCBI lineage: Eukaryota > Metazoa > Mollusca > Bivalvia > Adapedonta > Hiatellidae > Cyrtodaria > Cyrtodaria siliqua. The sequence goes on along the minus strand of JAWPHD010004750.1, from coordinate 6,541 downwards.
AAGTGTCTGTCACAAAGTCGATTCAATGTGCTTTGGTAAGTATGTCAAACACCATCTCTGCCAAATAGTCAAACGTACCAGGAACTGAGGGCTGACTGATGTGTTGCGTTACCATCACACACATACACAGTATATTCAGTAGGTCGCTGTGTAGCTGGCTCAACTGGTACTGGAATGTGTCTGTTCCAATGGTCGTAGTCAAAGAACATTGGACATAGGCGTTAGAGTGAAGATACATGCATGTCAATGTCATTTTCCTTTGTGTCTGTCTTTGATAAGTGTTAGTATTTTTATTGTTGTGTTGTCCAAATACTAGTAATCATAATAAGGCAAGACTAATTTACATTGGATGGGGACAAAATATTATTATTTTTTGGGGATTGTCTCAAATGCAGGATACATTGAAACAAAGAGAAGATGCAACAACTAGTAAAAAACATTGTCAATAAAGGACAAGCTTCCAGTAGTTTATTGTGCTATTACTATTTTTTCTGATTTATGAGCCGTTTTAAAATATTTATTTATTATATATATGTGTTTTATTTTTAGACATTATATTTATTTATTTACTTATACTCATGAATTATATTACATTTGTTTTAAAAAACAATTCATAGTTAAAAGTACAATACAAGCACCTTTATTTCTGGAAACGTCCAATATTATATGTAACATTAAATGGCAACGTAATTTTCGTGTTTATTTATCATATCGTATCATCTATATATATATATATATATATATATATGGGGAGAAATATTTGTGAACTACCAAGGACAGACAACCTTCGGACGAACTACGGCAGGGCGCCTAGCTATGACGAGATACACAGAAATCAAGCGTATATATTCACTCCTTAAAAAAGGTAGTTGCAACACACGTTGATAAACTGTATCTCTACATCATAACACACTCGTCTGAAGGCACAATTAACATATAGACGCATACATACATACAATTATAGCTCATATGAGTGGGCCACATTTAAGCGTTCAACCACACACAGCTATATTGAGACAGTGACAATGAAAGGTGCCGGATCTGGGGATACTGTGAATTCAGGTATATATAATAAAGGGAGAGAATTTGAACTCACTACGGCAAATTTCGAAATTTATATATATATATATATATATATACATACATTTTATTTATTTATTCATTCTTTTATATATTCATTTAATGAATAACATTTTATAATAAAATAGTCACTGTTGCAGTAAAGAACTAGAGCCTTTATTGCTGGAAACATTCAATATGTATGACAAATAACTTTAAATGGTAAAGTAAATTTCGTGTTAATGTCACGTAACGAAAACTACATTGTCTTTTGGAAATTTGTTTTCTACGTTAGATTTTGGTTTTTAACATGTTTTTTAAATAAATGTAAAAAAGACATACCGTTTTGTTGCATATAAACAATTTTTAGGTTTTACATTTTCAAAACATGATAATGATAACGTATTTCAAATGGATGTCACGCCCTTACGTCCCCACTCTCATTTGGAAAACATAATTAATTTGTAGCAAATACATACCCTTTCAGGAAAATATATCATTCAAAATTCCCCCAACTTACGGTCTAGATATAATTAACTGTATTATTATTTTTTTTAACAAACAGGGTATAACGTAAACACAGTATATTTTCATATTTGCATTATGTTGAAAAGTCTGTCTAAATTAAACAATTCATAAATAACATAAATATAGGCCATGTTTTACGCATATTCAAATTTATTGAAGGTGATTTGAAATTGTTATGGTAAACACAAACGCCCCAACGCTCAGATGGCCCAAACGTCTCATTTTGAAGCTTTTTGTATGAAATTTCAGAAAATCATACCCTACAAAATTCCCCCAGGGAGTCGGGGGTGGGTCTATAGCCAGCTTAAGGACTACTTGACGGGGTAGGAATGTATCACAGCATATTCTAAATAAATAATCGAAACGGTTTGTATTATGGCTAATGTAACTGAATATGAAAATACAATATCGTCCTTTTCATACACGGTATTTCGTGCAGATAGTTGTAGATCTCGTGCTATGCTTTCTAACTTTGTTTAGCTAGTCTATAATACAAAGTGTATTCTGACAGGAAGCTGTAGCTGGTTCCTGAACTTGGTGTTGCCACGAAGTTTTCCCGCCAAAATGATTGGATCACGAACTCACTGATTCACTCGTTTAATACACGGTGCCCACACGACATTTTATTGATGAACTTTACGACGCCCACATAAGATTTTATTGATGAAACTTTACATATATGTATTTATTTTTGCTTACATATATGCCTTTTTTTTTACTATTAATTATATTATATATATGTTTCTACATGATAATGTGTCGTATATTTTACATAAAAGCCAGCGAAATATGAAAATCAGATCAATGATTATATATTATGTTTTACCTAGCTTGCCTGGTTGTTTCCATGGGTACACAGGTTCTATGTATGGAAGACTGGAACTATGACAGTTTCGATCACCAAAGATTATTGATACTGCAACGGGAAGTAAAGCGTCTCGAAGATTAACCGGAAACACATAATAAAACATACTTATAACGGTGATTGTGTTTTCCCCTTCTGTATAATTACTCGTCTGCTCCAGACTTCCGTCGGAGTATTTAATACAGCATTTGACTTGTGACTTATATTTGCTCGAGTAATTTCTATGCCATTGTCCGTATATTCGTAGTTCATCCCAGCTGGACGTTTGGCTAGAATTTGTCACGGAAGCGCCAAACAGGTAAAAGTATGCTATACTGCCGCTATGAAATGTTGGTTTCTTTATCCAATGTCCTTGATATATATACGCATTTTCCCCCGGAAAGTTAGTCGTTGTCGTCTGCCCCGTATGCATATTGATGTAAACTTCGTTCCTTAATGGTTCACCAAGTATGGTTCCATTCTGATAAAACATATCTCCTGGTGTGTACACGTTTGGGCTATTTGCCTAAAGAAGAAGATTATAATGTATACTCAGTCGAACAAAAAGAAAGTGTGCACATCTATTTTGTGAAATATTCAAAAATTTGTAATGACAAAATAGATCAAAAAAAGTTTTAAAATAGTTTATGCAAAATGTATGCAAATGCCTTTGTATGAACAGTTCCTTCACTGATAGAGTTTGAGTTCCTCAAACATGTCAAATTCAAAAAAAAAAGAGCAAGACAAAAATTGCAAATTGCGTTGAACAAAACACAAGCTAACTGTCATCTTGTTAATTGCTGGTTTTCTGGAATTTCTTAAAAATGTCAAATTTTTAACTTCTACTTAAGCATGAATATGTCAATTATCCCCTAACAACATCGTATGGAGCATATATTTCTCAATGTATTCGTTTTCGTTCAGCTAGTACTCAGGTTGAGGACTTCAATATTCTTAACCCTTTTATAACTAAAACGCTACTCCATCAGGGTTACAGATACCATAAACCTCGAAAACACTTTGCTAAATATTATTATCATAACCCTTATCTACGTTTAAAATATGAAAGTAAGAACTTTATTGCGACAAGGACTGAAAAAAAAAGTACGAAAGGACACTGTAACAACGCAAAAGGTAACAATTCCGCTAAAAGTAACAACCGCCGCTAAAGTTAACAATTCCAACGCTAAAGGTAACAACCTCCACTAAAGGTAACAATCACATTTTCCGCTAAAGGTAATAACGCTTACGCTAAAGGTAACAACTTTTCGTGATAACGCTAAAGGTAACAACTATCTACGCTAAAGGTAACAACGTTTTTCAAAATGTACAGTTTCAATAAAATATTTAGTAAACAAGTTCTTGCTAGTTACTGTGCCACCTGAGTCAATATTTTTAGCTGTACACGTACACTCTGGTCAATGTAAACTGCAATGGAGCGACGTCAGAAAAGATCGAATATTGATTTGTCTTTACTATATAAAACTAAAACAGATAAGTATACTGAAGCTAAAAAGAAACGAAACTCGGGAATTTCCGCTATATATTGTATGCACAATATGCTGCTATTAATCTAATGGTACATAGCTACGTAAGACCTTTCCTTTCGGAAAAAAAGACAACAACAACACATAACACAGCAAATAGTATTCCTTCAAAGACTGACAGAGTACGCGTTTGGCTCAAGCATGTGAGCACATTTAGGATGCAAAAGTTTGCAAACTCTTTACGTTCAATACAGAACTGAAATGGCTCAATATTTCAAAGAGGAACTTCAACATTTATGTATTTCTTGTTACAAAGTGTACTGTGATTAAAACGTCTACAACATCACAGTAGTGTCCTTTCACTAACTAACTGCAATTTATTTTTACAAAACATAATGGGATTTCTTTGGAATATTATGTGAAATTAAGTGTGCAGTATATACAATATATAGCGGAAATTCACGAGTTGGGTTTCTTTTTCGCTTCAGTATAGTTATCAACGTAACATAGTCGAACGAAAAAAATACTTAAAGAATGTACTCCACAACCGTTAGACATGAATCTCATTTGAACTTACGTATGTGTAGTTCTAAGGTTTATATTCCCTCCGCCATTTAACCAATATGACATCCTAAATGTATAGACACAATAAAGCCTGGAATGGATTTACGTGTGATGTGGGGTGAGTGAGGGTGCGGGGGTAGGGTGGGGTGGAGGGAGTCGCAACGTTGAAAAAACCCAGACAAACACATAACATATGCTTTACACGTGAATTCCTCAGATCCCATTCCCCACTCCGTCCATTTCTGAATCCGGAACCACTAATACTTATTGATGTAAATTATCTAGACATTGTTTCGATCATACTATGCACCTATTAATGCATAGCCGTAGAAACGAGGTGGGGAGAGGGAGGGCACGCATATCTCAATAACCTGACAGGGGTGGGCCTAGTGTATTTCCCCACCCGCACATCCCATCGCATTATTTGCCAATTTATGTTTTGACCCAACACAAGTGATTGTACTAATACTAATCAACTGACAAAGAAAAATAGATATTGTTTTCATTAAAATAATTTGAACAGCAAAGAGAAGGGGGGATAATCGTTTTGAATTGAAAATGTTAATTTGGGCCTAACCTGCCTCCCCTTCCTACGCCACTGTAATGTACGGCAGCAATGATCATTCGTAAACAATAATACCTCTCAAATATATGATGTATGCATAATGTACAATTGCCGTAATTATGAGCTGCTGATCCGGCCAATTTTTGTTTATTGACTATCGATGTAAGCCAGTATCAATCAATATCAAAATATATTCGAAAGGTTTAATGTTCAAAATAATATAGGCCACCATGTGCTCAAGGCTTCTTAACGGAATAAACAAATTGGACATGTCTTGATCAGTTGTTAACTTTTAAAATTAATGTCTATATCTAGCAAAATAAAGTGTAGAAACAAGTACACGTTGCCTGAATAGGTAGGTGGCAACACAAATATAACAAAACATGTCATATATCAAAATATTCGTCTTGGTCTAAAGTGTTTCAGATGGTCAGCATAAATTGCTCAAAAATGAGGGCGAACCGAGTAAACCAATTTCCAACCAGGATGGCCGCCATTTTTGTAAAGATTGGTATGGAGCTTATAGGAAGATAAATTACCAAAGGTCAGTATTAGTGAGTATATTCTTACATAATTTTAGCAATTTAATACTTATTTTAACCTTTTAAAGAAACAAAGTGTCTTTAATTTCCAAAAGAGGCCTAAATCTAGGTCAATACTTCAAATTATTTAAACAAAACAACGTGTTACAGTCTTATAATATTTCAAAATGTACTATATGATTGCTTTTGTTTTTAAATCATCTGCTTTATATTTAAAGGAGTATATATTTCTGTTATATCTATAAAAAGAACCAAAATACCTTTAAAATCTTTAATTACATTATTAAATTTAAACAAAGGATGAAACTGAACAAAATGTTTGCTGTATAATAAATCTTTCTACTGCAAAGCGATATTTCAGTAAACATTTAGTTTTATTTAATCTTGTAAAGTTGTTTATTTCAACTATAGTGTATTCTAAATTATTAAGAAGTAGTCATACATAACTAAATACTCTAAAGTATTTCTCTTCATATGACTATTTTACCTGGGAGTATTTTACCAGAGCACCAGTACAGTTTATGAAGAGGGAACATTCAAATGTAGACATTAGAATAAAGATGCTGTTTGAACAATCTCATTAAAATCAGAAACGTAACATCGTGTTAGGAAGATATTTGAGATTAAAGTAATTAATGTATAACATTGGTAGATATGACATGTTTTGTGATGAAAGAGCAGAGCTCCTTCCACTTTGGACATACTTTCAGTCCAATTTTGCATCTGACTGCTTACATGACACAGAAAAGTAGCATATACTCAATTATAATCACCCCTCCTAATGAATATACAATACAGTGTATTAAGAATTATCTGTCCGACAAATGTATGTCTCTGAATACGTTGGGAATAAAACTTGAAAAAAAGGGGTTAAACCCAAGGAAGTTACGCCCCATCCCCAAACATATGATAGGTTTTTACTTCATCTATCAAGTGTCATGTCGGTTACTAA